>JBBKCR010000128.1:21780530-21792031 GCA_037577295.1 Ladigesia roloffi | reverse complement strand
GGGTTAGAATGATTCTAGGCGCCCAGCACTGACATGGGGCCCTGTTAGGGACTGGTAATATGATTTCAATGAAGTGGGGGCCCAAAATTCTAAACTTTTATGGGGCCCAAGATTTCTGGCGGCACCCGTTTTATTCACCATATGCACAAAGAAATCAGGTTCAACTTACTGCACAACGAAAAGTAGGAACTCTGCAACATCCTCAACATAAAACTCAGGCAGTGCTGCAAAGCTCTTGGGAATCTCAGGATTCAGAGTCAGAGTGACACTGCAACAAGTTTTGAAAGAGAGCAGCATGTAAGATTTAAGTCATGTGTGAGCAAACATACACATATACGAATAAGAACGAGACTAAATGTGGTTTACAATATAAAACTGTGCTAAAGTGTCTTTATTTTTGTTGACTAAAACGAGACGAGACGTTATGTATCTAGAGTGGACAAAAGTTTTGGGACACTTATTTATTTATTTATTTATTTATTTATTTTCCTTCTTGAAAATTGGGTGCGTCTTATATTCCGGAGCATCTTATAGACCGAAAATACAGCAGCTCCCACTGTCACACTTCTCTGTCTTCTGTAAAATGTTTCCACTCCTAATTGGACAATTTGCACCTGCTTCAACGGAAGTAACTCTTCTCACCAGGGGGGTGGAATTGCTCGACATTTGCCATCAAAAATAAAAACCAAAGGACCCAGTTCTAAATAGTTCAGGTTTTTCTCTTTTTGATCTACATTTTGAGGACTTACTCACTATACAGAGAAATTGATCAAAGAACACTCCCACACCACCAGCCTGTGACACCTGATTCAGCATGCTCAATCAGCCAAAAAACATCTAGTGCAAACAATGTAGGGCACACTCCATAAGTTATGGTTGATGGATGGCAATGAACGGATGCCAGGACAACAGCGACTATCAGTCAGTTTGATGTGTCAGGGCACTCAGAGGTAAATGTGAAGTGACTGACTTTGGGTACGCAGGATCCACCATGCGCAGGATGAGCTGGATGACCATACTGTAGAACTGGAGACATCTGCGCAGTAGATTCTCATCCAGCAGGCCAGCGTCAGCACAAGCCTTTGAGCGCACAAGTTTCTACAGGCACAGCAATATCCACAGGACATCAGTGACAGCAAGACAAAGCATTTACTTCAAGTAGCCTTTGATGATCTCATTATAAACCTCAATTAGTTTCAATATAGCAACCATAGTTGTTCACTTACTTTTAATTTTTTACACAAAGAAGTGTAGCAGGGTTTTCAGTGTTACACACCTTTAGCTGGGTTTTGCATCTCTTCAGCATCTCTCTGTGACGACTGGCCAGGGGTGAGTCTTTCCACTGACTCTCACTGTTTTTCAGCTCCTCCACAGTCCTGCAGTGTGTATAGACAAACACACACATTACCTCAGTCAACCTCCACTATAAATATTGCCAGGAGGAATGATTGCAGAGTGTTATGAGGATTGACAACAGTAGGGGGAACTAGCCATTTAGAAGAGCCTGGTTTCAGGAAAAAAAAAACAGCTAATGTGATCAACCTCCTCAAGGGCCTTTACTTTTAATGTGAGGGGCTTGAACGTCTGCCACTAATGCAGCACTAACCCTTCTAAGCTGCTATTTCATGTGGTGTTTGGAAACAATAAAACATAAGTGAAGCCAGAAAAGTACAAAATGATCTGGGTTTTGAGTTTATTCCTGGCCTTAAACAGCTAAGCCTGTCATATGTATTCTGCCAAGCTTTGTAGTCTGCATACCACTTAATCTACGCAAAGTACTAGCAAAGCTTCTTTGCACATTTCTGAACATGCATGTCATATGTGAATCTGTTCATTTACCTGTTTAGATCTCTAATGGCTCTTAGTCTGCGGATGTAACGTCTGCACCCAGGTAAGATGGACAGGTGGTGTGTGTGTAGCGTTAGAAAGAAACATTCTGTGGGGAACTTGGGCTCCGAAAACTTGGATGGATCTTCATCTACAGAAAGATAATGGAGACTGGGTTTCAATGTGCTGCAAGCAGGAGAACAAATAACAAATAATAGTAGCAATAAAGCAGCTGATCTATGAGATAATTTACTCTATGACATTAAAGAACAGCTAACCCTTAGCCAATGCATGTTATAGTCACAATTATTTCCCATCAACAGCTAACATGTGCAGAAATAGTTAATAATTCAAAGTCTTAAACAATAATTCGATATTCACGAATATATATTTAATACAACTGGAAAATGCACATAGTCTTGTTTAGTTTTACATCATTTGTTGACAGTGACAAGCAAAACAAGCAAAAGTGATTCAAACATGTTCATACAGGCTGTAAATTTAGTTACCAACCTGTTTATATCCATATGTTAATGTAATTACATGTTAAAAGTAAAGTAAAACAATGACAAACGTTTTATTATTGAACACAGACTCATGCACTCACGCAGATCTGCCAGCCAGCTCTTCAGCTCCTCCATGGTGGCTTTAAGCCGGGTCTCCTCCAGGCTCACATTCAGCCGACACCTGGGATGGAATATGTAGAGGGGATCCACAGTCTCCAGCTTAATCTTCATACTTAGCTGCTGCAGGACCCACAGGAAGTTCATCATGAGGCCATCCGTGGACACTAGCTTATCATCCGTCTGGAACCAATGCCAGGTGAAAGAAAATCAAACTATGTTAGACCTGCACTGTATGTTGTTCGTTATTTGTTATGGCAACACTCGTCTCTGAAGAACTGATAAAGCAGAGGAACGCAGCACGCAAATTAGCCAATCAATATGTTCCTTCTTTTTTACTGTGCGTTAAGACAGCATTTTGACGAATCTAAAAAATATATTAATGGTATAATCACAGTATGTAACAATTTAACTGTATTAAAATGTATTTTGTTCATATCCTGCAACTGTACATGTCCAAAGGAAGTTTGTCACTCCAATATCACTCATTCCACTGGGAGGCCTTGGAACACTGCTGTGATGACCTTATTGCATTTAGCCACGAGAGCATTAGTGGTCAGGTGTTGAATGTTTTAAGTGATTAGTTCTGGATCACAAGCGCCACTCCAACTCACCCAAGCCATTGTAGTGTGGCATTGGGCATTGTGCATTGACGATATTGGAAATTCCATTCTATGCTTTATGCAAGCAATGGATGAATTCACTACAGGGGTCAGCGGGTTACAACAGCATAAACATACGATGTTTCGAGTTTACTCCAACTGGGCTCCTACCAACTGCCCTGTAATTTCAGACTACGTTGGTGTGGTTGCATGCAGTGAAAAAATACACAGTAGCATGGTGTATGAGTGAGGGCGTTTTCTTGTTTGTGTTTTTATGATTTTACAGTTGTGATAAGATTGATAAGGGTCTTATTCTTGAACAATGTGAATACTATTCACATTGCTCAAGAAAAGGTTCCACACTATTCAAGAATAAATAGGGATGTCTAAAAACATTTGGAAATAATGGACAAGAATTTTCAATGTTAATTCTCAGCTGACACTGAAATATTGAATATGCAACTATCTCCCCGAATGACTGAATTCTTAACATTTTGTTAACATATATTACCATTTTTTCACCAATTTTACTTATGTAACATTTTGCCACTCACTGATATCAGATATGTTTAACTGTGTAGTGGGTTCTCCCTCATTTTGCAAGGGAAAATCCTAGACAGTAATGAGTCATACCTGCATCTGAGCCTTCTTCACATTTCGATTCACCAGAGCTCCCATGTAGCTCAGCGCAGCCTCCCTTGTTTCTCCATTCAGCAAAATGTTGTGGAGGATTTTAAACAGGTCACCCTGAAGACCACAAACCCATAATCACAGACTCTTAACCCACAAATATGAATGAATTTGTGATGGTATAACTAAATGAATCTGATTAGAGACTGGTCCTCTGAGGGACTGCTGTTGCAAAAATCTGGAGCATGCACATCTCATTTGCCAGAAACCTTTTCTGGACAGAGTAAAACATAATTTACCCTTAAGGGCTAATAAAAGGTGACCTGGCCATCCACTAACACTGCACTGTACTATAAAAAGAATTTTCTAGCTAATGTTCCACTGATTGATTGGAGCAGCACATTAAAAATGCATGAGCGCTTGAGCTGTAGCACTTACCCTGGCAGACTCCAGATAGTGCTGCAGGGACTGACTGACCACACGTGTGTTCTCCATAGTAATAGCAGGGCCTGAGAAGTATTTGTCTCCCACCTTAGTCTAACAAAACAGCATCTGATCCGTTACAATCACCTCTGAGCAACATGACACATTTACAATGAACATGAATTGTCTTTATAGTGCCGACAAAACATACATAAGGACAATACAATACAAATTGTTGATGCGACTCACATCATCCTCCGCAAATACAGAAAGACTGAAGAAGGCTCCGAGGAAAGATAATCTCTGAATCTCTCTGCCTGCTCCAGGACTTAAAGGATCAGGACACCATAGTGGCAGAGACGTCATCTATCCACATATACACATGCACACATTAGTGGCAGCCATATCTATATCTGAATTTTATTTTCTTTACATAATTTTAAAACATTTTGTGGATGTTTAATGGACTAAAATCTTGGAGAAAATCACATTACATTATTATATGTTAAAAATACTGACATTAACTCTACTATTTTAATTTTACCATTACTGAGCCATTACTATAATGGAAACAACGCATTCAGGCAGGAAATTCCCATTCAGCCTCATGGTCTGAGGGTCACCGGATCTCACCAAAAACTTACCAAATTGCACAAAGGGTGAGTCTTTCCAAACTTGATTTCACAAAGTTCAGCTAAAGCCTGTAAAAAAATGCATATAGTTATAAGGTATAAAAAAAATTACAGTTGCCATGTTTCTGTCCAGCCAAGTTCAAGTCATTTTAAAACACAGAGCTTTCATCAAGAAAATATTGTGATATTCACATGAGTCTACAAGATAATGGGCAACTCTTTGCAGTATAGTTAAACGAATGGCTATATTTTAGACCATGAAAGGGCAAAGACAAAACTTACTGATAAATAGCTAATCAATGCCACATTATCCCCAGAGTATTAAAATCTCTTAATATGTTACGTGTGTTTATTTTGAAATGATAACAGTACTTTTCCATTATACTATTGATAATGGCTGAATGGACTTTGTTATATTCGTTTTG
The DNA here is from genome assembly GCA_037577295.1 of Ladigesia roloffi. NCBI lineage: Eukaryota > Metazoa > Chordata > Actinopteri > Characiformes > Alestidae > Ladigesia > Ladigesia roloffi. The sequence continues at coordinate 21,786,869 of JBBKCR010000128.1, read as the reverse complement.
CTTTAATTTAGCCAATGACTGTAGTTGATTTCCACAAGGAATATTTTCAATTTCCACAAAGGCTTCATTGTAATATGTCAACACTCCCATAAAAACATGTAGACAGTAACTGGCTAGTTATGACACTCCACACCAAAGTGTGTTACTGTGGGTTATTGGTTTTTATGGTTACCTCTCAGTTAGGCTGTATCTGCATAAGACACAATCCATGTGTGGTCTAACAGTTTTTGAACATAAATTGGTAATAAACAGGACAAATTGCATTCATCCGCATTTAAAAAGCTCAGACTATCACAGGATTACATCAGAGGAAGAAAATTAAGGCTTGGTCTTCCTTCTCTTACCATCAAGGGGTACTTAAAATTGTCACTGTCAAAGCAACATTCTTTCACAGCTAAACCGAGCCCTTGAAGAACGGGGATGAAGATCTGGAAGGGGAAAAACATTGATTAAAGCGGGATACCACTGATAGGGGCTCCACTACTTCCTCCAAGAACCAAAAAACAGGCATTAGCATGACTAAGGAATCTCCATTTTTCTAGCACACCAATATGACAACAGGAGGATTGAATCAAAGGAACAAATATTGGATGTGACAAGGGCTAAATATGGATATGCTTTTAACAAGGGAGGATTATTGGGTGTTGAGAATGATGTACAGATTTTTTCCACTAAAACACCTCCAGCTCTTCAAATTAATAAATAAATGTATACATTTAAAGCCATTGAGAATGGTACAATTATCTTCCTCCACAGCTTCACACACAAAATGAATCAGCATGTGGCATGCACAGCACCTCCCACCTGTTTAAACACCTCCTCCTCCTGGTGAGTCATGCGCACCAGCTCCTGAATAAAGCCGTATGGAAGATTCCGGCACAGCATGTAGGGGACTAGCAGGGAGGGCTGCAGTGGGGCCCTGGGAAGGATTAGAAAGAGGAGGAGTGCCTATCATATTCACATGCTTCAAATGTACCAGTCCTAACAAAGATACCTTTCCAGGTATAAGACACCAACATCTGTTTAAGGTGGGGCACTCAAACTGTATATTTACAATATATATGCAATGTTTTTAGATAAGCAAAGCAATCTTATTGTCTCTCATTAAGAACAGTCTTTTATTCAACTGCATTTCATGCATAAAGCTGCAGAAGACATGCTGCAGTCATGAAACTTGTTTGGAATACGAGTTAAACTTTATTAGCAAATTGGAAACCTCAAGTGAAAAGGGATTGTGTAAAACACCCCCTGCTGTGTGCAAGGGAAAGTGGAGTTTCACCATCTCAAACAGAATCCCTGCAGTACTTAAGAAATTTGTTTGCATACCATTCATCTTCATGCTCATTTAGCAAGGAAACAGGCCTTGTTTCTAAACACATTTTTAGATGTAATCAAATTACTGCAGTTACCTTTTTGCATCTCACTAAATATTATTTCCAAATCGCACTGCATGGCTCTTGCAGCCATTTAAAAAAGAATGCATTAATTTTTTCTTTTTCTTCTCAGTCTAGGTCTTCAGTGTTAAAAAAAAAGACAATGCATCACTTTCGATGTGTAAACATATATGCACAGAGAGAGCGAGAGAGAGAGAGAGAGAGAGAGAAAGAGAGAGAGAGAGAGAGAGAAAAAGAAAGAAAGAAAGAAAGAAAGAAAGAGAAAGAAAGGAAGAAAGAGAGAGAGAAATAAAAAGAGAAAGAAAGGAAGACAGAGGGAGAGAGAAACCAATGATGACAGGACTGCTATAAACACTGACCTAGGATGAGTGAGTGCACCCTGAAGCACAAGAGCAGCATGGGAAATACACTGGGAGCGTATGTTGCTCAGCAGCTGACTGACCACAGGCTGGCTGCACATCTGGAAGAGCACAACATGTCACTCAGAATAAGCAAAAACACCAACACTGATAAACAGAGTTCCCCTCAGCTCAGTGATGCATTTTACTTTCATTCTAAGACAAAGCACATGATCCTATTCCCAGGCAATCTCTTTGATCTAAAAAGGGTGATATCATCAGCAGTGAAAGAGCTTCTAAAGCTCTAAATTTCCAGAATAACATAACTTTCATTTCGTCTGCACATAGTCAAATCAGTCACATTTTACATGGAATATAGGTTTCCTTGAAGTGTCACCTTGGGAGCTTTCCTCTCCTCCATGCCTACGCTGTCAAAGCGCTCGATGAGGTAGTTCAGCATCTCTGTCTCTTTACATGCCTCAATGGTGAAGCGGTCACTGCCTGAGTCACAGGCCATTCCACCACCAGACGCACCCAGGCTACAAAAGTAGGCAGAGACAGAGACAGATGGAGAGAGATAGACCGATATCATTGTAAAGAAGAAAGAACACAACCTGAAGAGTGATTCGTAGAAGACAGACCTTTCGGAGAAATAATATCCTGTAAAAAAAAGGCTTTGCAGGCTTTGTGTTAGAATAAAACGTTGCCGTATCTGATATACAGTGAATACAGCTTACACTGCACAATTCAAAAAAATAAAACAGTTCTTAAGTAGATGCAAAGCATTCAAAAGCATATCTAAACTTATTTTAAATGTTAAAAACACAGCAATTGATTTGTCACCAAGAAACTCTATTAAGAAGCTGCCACTGTTATTGTTACTGTATTGATTTTACATGAGAAAAATGTTTTGGTCAAGAACCTCCCATTACAAAAACAAACGTTCTTTAGTCAAGGTCAAAGAATGCATATCACAGTCTAATTTAAGGCTTTTACACAGAGGCCGTAATACCAGCAGGCCAAAAAAATGCTATGCGCCTCTTGCCTGACGTAGCATGCATTATTGGGAGATTCCCAGGTGAAAAGACACACTCCACAGCACACCTCTGCTTCTCCCATTAGTCATGTTATTTATTCATCCAGCTTGGATTAAGCACCTAAACTGCTCATTACCTGTCACATCCTAATGTTTGGGCATTTCTCAATAATAACATTCAATAAGCCATTTACTTGGAAAAAGGCAAAAAAAAAGTGGTAACAACAGGTGCACAAGATAATGAGTGGGTCAAATGTATCACATTTTAATTCCTCAAGCCAGGATAAATATGAGATATTCCCTTGAAACGAGATATATTCTTGAACCAGCCCAACCTGCCACTATTTGTTGAAGAAAAAAAGAATGGCTTTGTTTACATCACACAGGAAAAATATATTTTCATCAACATGAAGTTCTATTCAAGGAATGTGTTTTTATGGCAAGGCCCATTTGTTGTGCCAGCAAATGGCACAGTGTGTTTCTGTTAGTGGCCAGGCAGCACGCTGAAGCATGCAACACACACTGGCGCCTGTACCTTGACCCAAACTGAACCCCAGAAAAATCCTCCTCCTCCTCGTCTTCCTCCAGCTCATCATCGCTGCTGTCCTGAGACATGTCAGACAGGGCAAAGAAGAGGAGAGAGAAAGGGCTGGCACAGCCACGGCAGACAGACGGGCGCATGATGGGAGGATGTGAAATGAAGGACAGGGGATGGTTTAATGAGTTTTCTCATAAAAAGGAGATAACATAAATTGACTACTGTAGCTTAATTCTACTCATTATATAGATGGCCACACAGGCGGGATACCAGCATATGTGTAAGTGTTCTGGAGAAATCACACCACAAGTAGAAGCAAAGGGTATAGCACAGGAAAGTACTAAAAAATCTGTTAAAATCAGTAGCTTTCAAAACACCTACCAGTCTTTTAAACATGCATAGGTTAGGAATTTCAGATGAGTGAAGCTCTTTAAACTAGTTTATTAATAAATATACATAATTACTTCTTTAATTATTTTAATCATTACTAAATTACATTATTAGTACATTAAAATGTACACAAATGCTTCAACAGGGTGCTGGTTAGCTTTTTAAAGGTTAAGTGGGCAAAGCGTCACATCTAAAATATCGAGGATATACCTATAGGGCATCCGGGCAGCCAGGGCAGTCTGTCTAGCCATAGTGGTGGGAGAGGCAGGCAGGAAGGGGAACGGGACACCTGTGTGCCGTGTTCGGTGTCTGGGGGATGGCTGTGGAGCAGGCTGGGGACTGGCCTGCACAGCCGGGCTTTGGGGAGCAGTGGACAGGGAAGACAAGGGCCCTGCTTGGCCAGTCCTGGGACTTGGGCTCATGGGGAAATATGACTGAGAGGGGCTGAGTGAGTAGGGCCTGTATCTCTGAGATATGGGCAGAGGAGCAGTAGAAGTTGGTGAGGGTGAGCTGAAAGGCAGGTGTGGGGCAGCTGCAGCTTGGGAAACTGCAGGTGGGTCAATGGCGGGTGGGGCAACTGTGGGTGGAGCAGTGGCAAGTGGGGCTACTGTGGGTGGGCCAGCTGCAGGTGAAGCAACTGAGGGTGGTGCAGCTGCAGGTGGGAAAAAAGCCTGTGGGGTAACTGCTGTTGGAGCAGCTGCATTAATGGCTAAAGGCACAGGTACTGCAGGAGTGCTCATCCTGAGGTTTTGAGTGAAAAGGTTTGGGCTACATCCATACAAACTGAAAACAACAGGAATTAGAAAGTCCATGAAACAAGGAAAAGTATTGAAAATGACAGACTCTGGAAAAAAAAATGACAGCAAGCGATGACAGCAGAATATTGCTTACTTAATGGTTGTGTACATTAAGGCAGTGTGTGTGGAAAAACATGTTTGGCAAGTTGGGTTTAGAGTGAAGAACTCCAAGACTACACGTTGAATAGGAAATACCAACACATCAGTTTTGGGTTAAAAATGGCCTGAATTGCACGCCTATCTGAGAGAGATGAATGCTCGCTATTGTTTGCCAATACTTGCCTGGACAAAGAGCTGGCACCAAACGAGCCTCCACAAGGCATCATAGGACTGCTCCCCTGGCTGGAAGGCGGGACAAGCGTCAGGTGGTGGTCCGGAGATTTGGCAGCAGTGATTGGCTGAGATGTGGCGGTCAAGCTGGCAAAAGGGTTGCAGTCACGCGATTGGGTGGACATCATAAGAACTTCCATTAGGATCTGGCCAATTAGGTCTTTGAAGTCAGAATAGACTGGTGGATAATAGACAGGAAGGTACAGGCTGAAGCAAACCAGTTGCAATAAAAACATCTCTGACAAAAAAAATACATAATTCATTATCTGCTTGCAAGTTCCTCTGTTCTCTCCGTCTCTCTCACCATCTTTTGGATTCTGCCTGAACTCGGCAGCAAGTGAGGGTAGAAAGATAACATCACGATCCTGCTCTTTCCAGGAGACACGAAGAATCTTGCAGATGAGCTGCAGAGCCTGCTCCTCAGACACATCTGGGTTAGACGATGAGTCCTGCAATAGTTATCAAATCTATTCATTAACTTATTACTACTGACACGCTCAGCAAGCATGTATAAAGCAGTGTTTGCACTGTTAACATTTTTTTGACACCCCACAATGTGTAAAAGTTTGCTGCCACATTCACATAGATGGAAATTGTTCGCTAAAACCCCTCACCTCAGCCAATTCGTCGAAATTGCTCGACAACCACCCCCACCACCCCCACAGGGTGACAAAACAAAACTCCTAGCCCAACAAAACTCTGAGTGGTTTTATGTTGACCACTTAATAGTTTACACTCATGCAGAATATTTAAAAGCATGATTTTTGGGCTTTAATATCAGGCAAAGGACAGTAAGATTCCTCCACAAGACGCAAGCTAATTTTACCTTCTCAGTCAGGTTGCGCTTTTCCCTGCGGTCACTGTCCTCCACTTCCATGTTCTCAATTCCTGAGTCCACATCAACCTGGGACATGCTGAAGACAAAAGAGGATCAGACACACACACACACACACACGCAAAAAAAACATTTCAGTGTGTCTGAACAGATAAACACATCAATTAATTAATATTGGTTGGACAGAGTGTAATGATTCAATCATCCTGGTGGGACTAAGGCCTTAGTTGACCAAAGCTTCTCATTTAAAATACCTGGTGCAGAACACCACTGGTCAGACTATGTGAGATGGCTGTGGACATATAAGTTACTCAACTGATTTGCAAGTAGAGATTGTGTGCTGCTTATACACTGCACTGCAATAACTATGCTGTTCATAAAGGAGCACTTCAAGTCGGTCAGAAACTGGCAGCATGCATTCAAACAAGATTATAAATGAACCAGTCTTTGATAGAGCTCTTGTAGAGGTTATGGTTTGGTCCAATTTCTTAGCTGGACCTGACTTGTGAATTACGGTTTCCATGTAAACAACACATTGTAACATTTTGCTCCTAAAGAAGTGATGTAGAATCTCATACCAGTTAATTAATTACACTCTCACGCGCACTCTCACGCGCACTCTCACGCGCACTCTCACGCGCACTCTCACGCGCACTCTCACGCGCACTCTCACGCGCACTC
>JBBKCR010000128.1:21768828-21779308 GCA_037577295.1 Ladigesia roloffi | reverse complement strand
CGCACTCTCACGCGCACTCTCACGCGCACTCTCACGCGCACTCTCACGCGCACTCTCACGCGCACTGTGAAACCATAACAGAATAACCTAGCAATACAAAAGAAAAGAACAGTGCCAAATCTACAGCTAAATGCCTGCGACTAACTTTTAATTCTGCTAAGCACTAACGCAGTCTCAAACGGTAGGATTATGAGGCTGGAAGACAAATGAATACTGAAACTGTAGAAGTCTTTCGTCTAGGAAAAATAATGATTTTCAGAATGTCCCTTTTCCAATTTACATATAACTCCTTTAAACTTCACCCTGTTCACTTTGTCTTTCTAGAGCTGTTTAAGGATTAATTCCTCTTTGGCCCAAAATAAGCCTCACCTCTTTTCGCAGGATGCTGTGTCAATGTCCATGCTCTGTGAGCGGGACAGGGACTGAGACTGAGTCTCAAGGCTGTTGGATGGAGAGCTTGAGAGAGAGCTGACCCCCTCGCTGCTCTGGCTGCGGTACGCCACCCCTACAGCAAAGAAAGACATCATGAACAATGACTAGAGTATTTCATACAAGTCTTGAAATGTGACGTTCCTGCTCTCACACATTTATATTCCAGGTAAATCTAATCACTATTCAGCAGGATCAGGCAACCAAACTTGGTCATTCATGGCCTAGAACATACCTGGACAGGTAGATCAAACTACAATCACTACTAATCCTGTACAAATTGGTCAGGATATCAGCTACACTTAACGCATGGGGTAGTGAAATTATACAAATGTGTTAATCTGCTAAACACGACCACTCAGCCACACTCGAAGACATCCAACAGTGGAATATCACCACCAATGACCTCATGATATATTGGTGGTTCACCACTGTTGCACAACAAGTTTACCACAATAATGTTAGTTAGCCCAAATCACTAGTTTCCATTGTTAGGTGCAGAAGAACCTTTCAATAACTTTTCTGGAAAACTGTGCCCATTTAGCAACATACAGTAAGAGCACAAAAGGAAGTTGTATTGAAACATCCTATTGCTGTAGGTTCTAAAGGAACGCTGCAATACATTGCAGCCATGTACTTTTGCTAAAACAGCATTTTCATGCGGGACCAGGCTCTGAACGGCAGCCACAATAGCACCCTGCATGTCCTGACGACACTACAGAAAAGGTCATTTTACAAAAGCTGATGTATTCCCCAAATTCCTGATTCCCTGAAATATAAACCACTGGAGGCTTTGTGTCATCAGGAAAAAAAGCATTTGAAGAGTCCACATCAAAACCAAATCTTCCTTATTTTCTTTAAATATATACAATGTAGTATGTAAAAACGTTTTTAAATCACTCCCAAACCCATTTAGAGATTTAAACACATTTTAAGACCCTAAAGACCAATGCATTTACATAAATCAGAATCTTAAAGGAAGAGCAAATAAAACAGTTAGTTTAATTGTAATGGAAAATGATCATGTAAACATTAATGACGATAGATAAATTAATATGGTTGGATATGAGACTTTTGAAGTAAAAGAAGGATAAAAAGAGAAAACGGGATCAGCTTGTTTGGGTCTTTTGTATGATCTGTTGACTGTAAAAACTAAAGAAAATGTGTAATAGATTTATGAGCTTATCCTAAAATAAACTGGCTGAGATTGGAGCCTTCAGTGTTCTCTGCTCGTAACAGTAGTGACGAGACTACAAAGGTAATCAGATAGGATATGCAAACACTCTTAGAACAACTAGGTCATAACCTACATGACAGTGAGCGCACTTGTAATCTACAGACTGTATTCTCTATGGCAGTAAGGTGCTCTGTAAATGTGAGACCAAGAGTCAGTTGTTCTGTCTGGCTCACCCACGAGTCCTGGGCTGAACTCTGGCCAAGGCTAAGGTACTAAGAGACTGCCAGAATGAATATGCACTTTTTCAGGGGGACTAGCACCATAACACTCTGAAGCAAACTACACCAGGCTGTTTTTTTCTTGCTTTGATATTAGAACTGCTCTCAAGAGATTCCAATGATTCCCAAGGCCTTCACAGAGCTCTTGAAGATAAATGAATTAGAAATCCCTAAAAAGAGAACAATAATTTCTGAACGGTACACCAACCTATTCTTTTGAAAAGTAACTGAACCATAGTTCAGTACCGCAGTGTACCACAATGTTTCATTGTGCTCAACATAGGAAAACTAAGCTGAATTTCAAATCACTGTTTCTCATTTGAGACACTCGGATTAAACAGAGACTATACCTCCACCAGAGCATCCAGATTGACACTGTTTAAAAGCTATGCTGGGGCCGAGGACATCCTCAAGGAGGCGTTTAATTAAAAACAATCAGCTTACTTTCAGTTTTAAAAAGAAAGTTCTAGAAAAAGCTCCACACAAGTAGCATGTGTTCATAACCTGCTCTGTTTTTTTTCAGTAACAAGCTACAATACCTTGTTATAGGCATAGTAAAAAATGTTGGAAATCCCCAGCTACTAAATCAACAACAAGAAAACAAGTGTACACAATTTTCCACTCACCACAGCTGTAGTCAATTCAAACAAAATTTCATTTGGTGTTCAAATTTGTCCCAATTTAGTTCAGCCGTACAGGCAGCCATTTCAGGAGATGCCTGAGCTGCTATTTTTAAAACGAGACTAAAATTAGATTATTTTTTTCCATACCTATGACATTCATTCAAACTACCGTAGTTCAGGATCAACATTCCCACTCCTAAAGCGATTTTTCTCATATTTATAGATCATAGTATGTCAATGAGTCTTAATTCACAAGTCTGCATCATCTTAAGAGTGGAATGTGGATTGGACAGGTCAAGGAAAGAGATGGAATAGATTTGGGAGACTTTTTACCATCAATATATTTTAGCAGTTTTCACCTTTCAGTTCCAGGGCTAAACTAAGTAATAATTTGGACTCCAAACATATCTTGGTTGACTGACTACATTTGGGGTATGTAGAAACGGTGCATTATCCATGCCATAATGCGTTGCACCATGGGTAATAGTGAATAAAATTCATTATCGACACAGATTTACAGTTTTTGATAGCATTTTAAATGTGACACTGCTGATACTTATCTATATACTACTTTAACAAAACAATATAAAAAAAAAACATTATATTCTTCCCACATGTCACAACCCACACTTTGGACAATGATGCGCCTCACAGGAGGGTCATTGATGCCAGATCAGAGCTCTTACCTGAAGCTCCCATTGGAGAAGTGGCAGGGGTGACATTTTGAGCATTGAGGCCCAGAGTGTGGGATGGTGCTGGTGGCAAAGGCTGTGAAGAGCCCCCTGAGGGCCCTGGCAATGGACCTGGAGGGGTCTCTCTCTGTGGGGAGGTTAGGGGGGTGCTCAGTGGGGTTGTGGGCTGGGATGTCTGACCTCCAGCTAACCGGGCCAGTCGCCTTCTCCGGATCTGCAACAAGCAATTAAAGCAATTATTTAATCCTTCAAAACAGAACTATTCTGAAATGCACAACAGAATATTGTTGGCATGTGCAGATGAAAACAAATGATAATAGTATACATATACTTATTTTTGATCACTCAAACCAATAATGGATGATGCAATTATTGTGTTCTTGAAGAGCAAAATGTTTAGGGCTGAAATAAATAAATCCAGACCAGGATCCTGCACGACTGAAACAGATTATTTATTTATTTTTGTTTATTTTAAAACATCATTATCAGACTCTCGTTGTCCAGCAAGGAAACGCTTCGGGAGGATCACAGTACGCTTCAGTGACTCATAAGAGCCTCAGAAGGTAAAACGAGGACCTCAGCCTGCCTGGTAAAGGCTGATAGTAAAATGCCAAGAAGATGAATGCATGACAGGATAATTTAGCCTTGTCCTGATTCAGTCTTCCGCACACACAAAATCTTTAACTAGCAATTACTCCACCATTACCATTCCTCTAACAGCAACAGATATTGTAGTTGAAGTTCAGAGATGGATTAGATCCGAATTCTCATACATCAAACAAAAAATTATCCATGCTTTTGATTAAGAAATACATAAGACTATCTAATAAGAGTAGTCACTGTTGTTAATCAGTACAGAGTTAGTAGGTAAACTGCTCATCTTTCAGCTCTTAAACCAGCAGTATCACAAATATACTGAGTATACCATACCAACATTTACTCCCAAGAAGATAAAAATACAGATGAGGTGTAATATTTTAATTTTGAATTCCAGCACAAATGCAAATATAGGCTTTTTTTATCCAGCCAAGGATCTCTGGTCTGGTCAAATATGAGGGTCTTAAGCCTAAAAACAAAACCAACAGGATCAGACGTACAGCATACAACACATCTGGCCCTTTATAAATCATCCAGACATCTCATCTTCAGGAAGAGACTACATTTAATAGACTAAACTGCTTTCAGAATAATTTCAACTGTTTTTGTGGCTATAATCTACTAAATCAGATTAGCCTATATTTCTGTCTATTACAGAGCCAGGGCAGTGATACTGGAATACTCATGAGTACTCGTGTTTTGACTCTGTGTTAAGCACGTGGAAAGAAAATAAGACCAGTGGCACATACAGCAGCTCAAAAATGACAACAAAAGAGAAGATTTGAGGTTAGAAATTAGCTTAAATTTATCATCTATATGAATATCTTAGCGTGAAGGAAGGGGCCTGGTCTCTGTTAAAAATAAAGTGAAAAGAAAAAAAATACACATTTATATAACATATATATATATATATTTATGTGTGTGTGTGTGTGTGTGTGTGTGTATTCCTATTCATTATGTCTGTACGTATATTCATTGTGTAAATAAACTTACGTACATATATTTTTACTGTACATTTACATTTCTATACTTGCTTACACATATGACCAATTATACATTGTACAGCGTACGTTTTATTCTACACTGTAGTTCTGTGTAGCTTTATCCTGTTGTTTTTTCTGCTTATCCCTTTGTACTATCCACTTCCAAAGTAAATGTTCAGCTTGTGGGACTATTAAAGGTTTAACTTACGTTACTTAGCTGCTGTTACACAGCAAATTCTACGCCAGAGACACTCGGCCAGTTAGCACACCTCAGAGCAGAGTAACGTTATTGACCCCCACGCAAAAACAGAGGTGACATTAAACGCTTTTCCTTTAGAAAATAAGCGTTAAGGCTCTTATACACTATATTTTAAGACTCGAAATACAACGGAGCTAACACAGTAGGCTAGCCCATACAGAGAGGCTAGCTAACCTGGAGAGCAGTAGGTGAGCTCCACTGACTAGGCTGCTAAACTAGCCGGTAGGATGACATAGCAGCGTTCACTTGATTTTGTGTGTGGACACCACATATTATCCCCCCCAAAAAATTACGTATGTATATTACAAGTATATAACCTCGGAATATGGAGTGTTTACTGACAAGACAACAGAGGCGCCTCAGTTTAGCTGCCTGCTAGTTCCAGATCAGGTACTCGGTTGAGAAAACAGGGACCAACGACACATGAAAACATTTATGCCATAAACACTGGCCCTTTAACACAGAGAATCACGGCACATGTAAAACACTAGTCTTACCTCGTCGGCACTGAGCTCTTCCATCGTTTTTCTCTTAATTCTCTTCCTGGAGCTGATAATAATGTCGCTAGCCAGCCAGCTAGCCCTCTTTCTCTCTGTCTCTCTTATAAACACCCAAAGTGCATAGTCTAAAATAACGCCACAAAAACAACCACAGCGTCTGATTGTCTGCTCGAAGCTGCTTTAGTTAAAACATGAAGTAGGCGTTTGTGTTTTTTTTCCGTGAACACGATTACGATCACGATTTTTCTTTAAAAGAATGAAACAAACACAAAAAAGTATTATTCGTCAAAACACCAACGCGGCCATTTTGGCTCTGCGGTCACGTGACAGCAAGGAAACGGAGGGGGGGTCCTGCTGCAGAGCGATGAAGTGGAGGAGAGGAAAGGGGGAGTCAGGGCGCTGAGGATAAATGTGTGTGGTGTAAATAGACTTTATGGACGAAAGGATTGAGAAACCTGACCAACGCACCTACGGGGAATGACACTGCATTCATAGACTTGATATCGAGTTGGTCACCCTTTTGGAGCTTTAACAGATTTCACTCATCTTGGAAGGCTTTCCGCAAGATTTTGAATGGGGGGGTATGTGCTCATACATTCTGTGGAGCATTTATGAGATCAGGCAGTAAATAGAAGGCCTGGTTTACAATCCTCTTTTCCAGTTCGCACCAAAGGTGTTGGAGGGGGTTGAGGTCAGGGCTCTGTGCGGCCAGTCAAGTTTTTCTAGCCATGTCTGTAAGGACCTTGTTTTGCGCACTGGGGCACAGTCATACTGGAATAGAAAACTTTCTTCCCACAAAATTGGAAGAATAGTGTTGTCCAAAACATCTTGGTGTGCCGAAGTATTAAGAATACTCTTCCCTGGAAAAAATCCCAATCACTGAAAAACAGGTGTGTCCGGATACTTTTCTCCATATATTGTGTCTGATACGAACTAGAATGTAAGAAATGACCCACAAGAAAGTTCAATATTCATAATGCTCATAATCATCTCACTGCTGTTTAGATTATTTGCTATTATTTGCTAAATTAATAAAAGAAATACACCCTTTAATACACTCTGAGGTTTAATTTCACATAATCATTTTTATTTTGTAATTTAAACATCATGTGCCGTGCTGTTTTGGCAACAAATGCACACACAACATTTGTGTGGTTTTATGTACAAAAAACATACATTTTTACAGGGCCAACCCAACCTCTCTTTATCTCCTAAACAACCTGTATAGACTTCATACATGTTTATGCATAAATTACTTCTATTCCAATTGGTTTTGGTCCATTGTGCCTCATTTGGTGGGTGGGGGGGTGGGGGTGCAAAACACTCCAGATAACTCTATTCTCTATTCTATGATGCCATGCCTTCTCCATATATATGTGCTGTATGGCCTGTGTAACATACACAAATAGGCCCTAAAAACAAAATGAAAGCATTAATAAAAAACTGTTCTTGGTTTCACAGCAAAGAGTTTAACTTAGGACAACAGCACTGACTCTGCATTTGCTGCAAGTGTTATTGTAAAAATGTCCCCAATTCATAGAATTTACATTAGTTCATATGCAACCTGAATGACCAAGTCACTTGGAAGACACTTAAACATTCATGATATTATTTTCCTTCATAATGCACAGTTGATGGGTTAAAAACAGGTAAGTTACCACAAACATTTCCTGACAAATGTCATGTAGATCCAAAGGAAACATTCAGTAAACAAGGATTTACATTCAAAACAAAATGGCTTGTGATATACAAGGAAATCTTTAGTTAGTACAGAGTAGACTAAAATCCCCCTGCTCTAAAGGGACAAGTAATCAGGGAAGACAAGAAAGTAAACCAGCCCTAGATGAGACCCTGTCATGGATTATTATAATGGGACTCAGATTGGCCATTTTAAATGCTGTATCTCCCTCTAGTGGTGCCATGGTGAATACAAAAAGAATCTGTATTCCTGTAGTTCTTCGCTGTGTTCTCTGCTCCAGCACACTTAGGCCAACGCAAAAATGGTTTGAATTGGCCAGTGTCTTGGTCATGGCTTGTTAAAGGAAGGGAAACACTCAAATCTGTATAGTGGCCCTCCAGAGCCTGAGGTCATGATGTGCCTTTACAGCACTGCATTCGATAAATGCTTGAGCGCTTGAACCTCTCCAGTGAGGACAGGACTCATGGTACTGCCACTTGCTGATTTATCAAGCTTAGGACCCCTTAGACACCAACTCTTCTCACATTTTTAAGCAACTTTTTTGAAGACCTGCTTGCAGACTTGGCCTTCACAATGCAACTCCTGTAAGAAAAAAAACAGAAACAGTGAATGAATAAACTATTATCAAAATAGATAAAAAAATAATTATTAAAAAACATACAGAAAGTGACCAGTGATGCTTATAACTCGGGTACTGTCACCGGGTGTTTGTGCACAGGGCCAGATAAAAATCTTAGACTAAATGTATGGTTTAATGGTTAAACACCATGAGCATCAGAATTTTACTCCAAGAAATGCCTTAATTGTTGTCTTGTTCCAGGTTTTACTGTAAAATTTGCACATATTGCATATTCAACCTACCAGGTGCAATTTATCATCCTCAATCCAGTGAGACCAGCCTCTACTCTTCTTCTCTCCCTTCTGGGTGCACAGCATCCTGTTCCCTTCCCAGTTCACCACAGACTACAGAGGTACAGAAGTAAAGCATTCTTTGAGTCTTTTGTAATTTAAGTCATCACATGATTTCACATACGATGTCATTATTCATTAAAAAAAAATAATAATTTCAAAAAAACAAATTAGTATTAGCACTTCAGGAGCCATGTTAATATAAATTACTAATGTAAAAGTCAATGTTAACAATTGAATAAACTAAGTACACAAGTATTAGAATTGTTTTAAAGACTTCTGTCTGAAAGTGAAGGAACAAATATTTGTGAACGTCATAAATCAGTCATAACTTTACAAGCAGTTGACATTTCTACAAACTAGCTTGGTTATGTAATGCATAATGACAGGGAGGGGTGTGTGGGGACGGTACATTGCTAGAGGGTACCATAGTGGTGCCACTGGCAATCCTGGAATTTGAACCAACGACCTTCTGATCGCATGGGCAAACCCCTAACCACCGGCCACTAGCCTCCCCAGAAATAAAGCTAAAATTAAGTTCCCTGTTACTTTAAACCAGCTGGTGCCCAAAATTTTTGACTTGTGGTGGCTCAAAGGCAAAAATAAATTGTGTAGGTACATCTATTTTCCACAACTCAATATTTTGTATAGTGTACAAAACATTTCAAAATAAACATTTAAAAGAAAGAATTTAAGGTATATATATATTTTTTTGTCTTACTCATGGGGGGCGGAGTTAGGGTGACTCTGTTCCTATGAACATATGCTTCATAGGAACAGAGGCCACAATTTAGGAAATCAGGCCACAATTTAGGAAATCCTGCTTTAAAGCACCCATATCGTGCATTTTACAACCTCACTATATCCATCCATATAATCAAACTGGCTGCTTTTAATGTGCCTTTGAGCATCAAATCCCAGTCTAAATAATACAACGCTCCTTACATTTGAACGGGAGGGCCTGAATTGTTGTATGCTGCATATATGAATGTATGTGAATATTGTTTTCTCTGACCCCATATAAACATTGCATTCAATGTGAGCCAAGTCTCTGTATATGGTTTGCATAGACTGTGAGAACACATTCTGAAACTGAAAAAAAAGCACTTTTATTTTAAAAACATGATCATTCTTATGAAACAGACACTTTAAGCCAGTGAAACATAACATTAAGTACTAATATCATCAATAAATCTGTTAACTTTCGATCTGCATCCATTTGCAATATCACATTATCTTACAGAGCAAGCAGATTTAACAGTATTACCTTGCAGCGCCTCTCATCCAAGCCCTTGGTGTACTCATCGAACTCCTCACCAATCCTGAAGGAGAATACATAGTTTCTGAAGGTGCTGAGAGTTTTGACCACATAAACATCGCCAACCTGCTCAATCACCTTGCGGAATTTAAGTCTCAGAGCAAATTTACGAGTGGACAAGCCGATTCCTGCGGAAAATAAAAGAGAACATTTGAGCCGTCATTTTGCTACACGTTAAAAACCAACACCACCCTGTTCTCAAAACGATGACATTTCAAATCATTTGTCTTTTCTTTGCTATGCAAATGAGTCAAACTCATTATTTGATTAATGTGAATGTTCATATTCACTAAAACAGAGGTGATGAATTCATGCAAATGCAGCCTCACCCAGAGCAATCATAAATCCCTCAAAGTTGACATTACTGATCAGGTCCCAGGTCCCACACAGGCTGGCAGGCATTTTGTCAGGTGACTGGTAGGAATCACAGAAGGAGAGACAGACAGAGAAACAATACCAGCGAGTGTGAGAAACACAGAGTGCTCACAGGCTATAAAAATAGACACCCCCCTCCCTCTCCAGAGCGCAGGCGGGGCCACCTGTGTCTGCAGGTGTTGAGACATTCCTCTGATTTATACACCAAAGGCAGGTGTCTAAACTGGAAGACAGATCACACCTTGAAGCACAAATCTGACTTTGTTTTGCACAAGTTATGTAAGTTATCATGAACTCATTCCTGATTGTTTAATCCACAGGTATTGCACTACAAAATCTTAAATATTGCATTTCATAAAATATATTTTTATATTAACTGAGCTCCATAGTGACAATACATTGGTTTTCTCTGGGAAAATGTTGTATAATACTATTAGTATTACTGGGGCAGTATACAGTTGGGTTCAAATTTAAAATACTTACATGCTTAAAACTGATTTAAAGCTACTGTTGCACTGTTTAGGTTGGTGAATCACCACAGTCTGTATAATTTCCCCATTTTATGCATCAGGAAACCACATGATCCTTTTAAGTGGTCTCCAATACACCAAAATATAATTTTGTTATAATACAGATCTGTT
>JBBKCR010000128.1:21731235-21765907 GCA_037577295.1 Ladigesia roloffi | reverse complement strand
GGATTACTTGAGCACTGTTGTACGTCGCTCTGGATAAGGGCGTCAGCTAAATGCCGTAAATGTAAATGTAAATGAATGCCCTGCAGTGTCAAAAAGCTTTTATATGTGATTACATTAATATTTAAGTTACAAGAAATATTTCAACTGGAGCTGTGTAACTGTGTTAAAAAGCACCTTATTTGTTTAAAGTGATTGCAACCCAATTACTTTTCAAATAAAAGTGTGCAACACACTACTGTGGAATTTATTATTGAAGTCTGCACGTGACAATGCAATTAAGCAGGCTTCATTGTAGGAAAATCTTTTTTTTAATGTAATCATTCCACAGGATAAATTATACGTTTTATGTTTAAAAGCAAATAGACATTCAAAAATGTTTAATATTCAAAAGAAACCTCAGAATCCCCTCAGAAATGCATAGCTGATAGAATGGGATGTGCTTGAGCAGCCAGACATGAGCTTATGGTCACCACACCCAACGTCAAGCACTTGCTGGGGAATATAAAGTAGTCAGGCTTAGAAATACAAGGAATATCTTAAGTATCCCCCATCCTGATTTAATCAGCCCTGCAGGACTGATCAGTTCAGCATGAGATCCCAGGAATCTTGTGGCTCAATGTGTGGACCTTTAACATAACACACATTTCCCAAACCTGGGTTGATGGAGCTCCAGTCAGTATGTTAAGGGTAAGTTGAAGTGGTAGAACTTATCATCCACATCTAATCATTCAACATCAGTACTTCACTGATGCCCTCGTGGCTAAATGCCATCAAATCTTCACAACAATATTCCAACATCTGGTGCAGAGCCTTTCCAGCAGAGTTGGAGTGGTGATATTGATCTAGAACTAACAATCTAACATCAGTACTTAACTAATGCCACTGTGGTGAAATGTAATCAAATCCTCACAGCCATGTAAATCCTCTCCAAAAGAGAAGAGACTGTAACTCCTGCAAAGAGGGCAGGAACAGACAATCTTACTGCTGTATATGATGAGAACGCCTAAAAGACTTCAGCAATGCAAAGGTAACACATATATCCCACATCCATATTTAATCAGCCCTGCAGGACAGATCAGGTCAGTATGAGACCACAAGACTCAAATTGTTCAGTGTGTGGAGTTTTGATTCAACCCACATCACCCAATCTGGACCAGATTATCCATATTAACAGGTTTATTGGTTTCATCTTTTTTATACACACATACTGCTGCAAGAATTGACAAGACAATTCTGACTACAAATAATTGTACTCTTTTTTGGTTTTAGCAGTGCATTAAAACAGAAATAATTTCGATCAGACATGAAAACAAGCCGCATTAGTCACACGAGTCCACTTCCCCCATTACTTACCAAGACGGCAGCCAGTGTCCTCTAACACACGTAGTTATTAGTTCCTTATTCAGTAAGGCTATCCCTGATTGGTTGTTAGACACACCCTCCGTCTAGGACCTTACTCACAAAATTAGGACTTTTAACAGCTACATTTGTTGTATAGTCTACTATTTAGTGAAATATGGCACCGATGTTGAATTCTGTTACTAATAAACAAACGATAGATTTTGGCGTGTAAATAGGCAAACAAATGCTCGTTGTTCTTTTGTTTACATGACTCAGCTCCGTACGGTATTCTGCACGACAGGCTCTGTTCGGAGGAAGACTGAAGTATAACTCAAACAACACTTTTTTAAAGAAACAAACATCTTTCTGGATTTCTGTGTCGGCTACTGCTTTTTTGAGAAGGTAAACTGGTGAGGACGTTTTTTTGCTCTAAACTGTTGGCTTGTTGGCTAATCGCTGTCTTGCTAGCTTTGTTGTTAGTTGCCCTAGGTGCAAATAGACTTAAAAGCTCTGGTTAAAGGATAATAATGAAACGAGGCCTTACATTTCACAAACCTTGTCTTAAAAACAAAGAAAATTCGTAACTCAGGACTTCATAAAGTTTTGCAAAGCAGTTAGCAACTAATATTAGCCTTTAGTCAGGTGAGGTGAAGCACTCCTCCCTTTGACAGGTGGCAGCTTACTACATAAGTTAGTAGGGGTTGCCAGTACTTACGGCTACAGCTCTGGGGGTTGCTTTATTCTGATACATTTTACAATCATGACACGTGTTTTAACAATATGAAGAAACGCATGTAATATTGGCTGTAGTTCCACTAGTTGTTTCACTTACTCGTTTTAGGTCATCAATACATTTGTACACAAGAGTAACAAATAAAAAAAACATGAAGCACCCTATGAGAAAAAAGTATTGGGACTCCTGACCAATGCACCTACAGAGACTTTATTGACATTGCAATCCTTGACTTTAACAAGGAGTACCCCCTCCAACCTTTGCAGCAACTTCCACTCTGTTTTGAAAGGCTTTCCACAAGATTATGGATTTCATCCCAAATTGCTGGATAATGTCAGGGTTCTGTGTGACCCAGTCAAGTTCTTCCACAAAAACTCATCCAACCATATCTGTATAGAGCATGCTTTGTGCACAGTCATGCTGAAATAGAAAAGGGCTTACCCCAAACGGTGTCTACAAAGTTGGAAGAGTGTGGTTGTAAAAAAAAAAAAAAGTGTTGTTATGCTGAAGCAGTAAGATTGACATTCACTTGAAGAAAACTGATCAGATTCTGAAAAACACGTGTGTCCCAATACTTTTTTTAACATTGTGTGTCTTGCTGTGGCTCTGCACACCGTTCTCCCTAAAATACTCCCATCAGTTTTCAGCTGGGTGGAGATCTAATGACTGTAAAGGCCACGGCTTATAGACAATTTACATACATTTTCTTATTCAGTAAACTATGTGGAAGGGGGCATTGTCATCTAGCTTTTTTCCATTAGGATAGAAATGTTTCACCATAGGATAAAAATCTTGAGTCTAAATTATTTTGGAAAATGGACCATGGCAGTAAAATGCTCCCCCAAAATAATTACAAAACCACAAGACCGCCTCACTGTAGGAATCAACTATTCAGGCCTTTTTCTGAAGGATGACACATCGTACTTTATCACTTTTTTCCACTTCCCTGTTTACCAGTATTCTTTTTTTGTACTAGAAGCATCCACATTTATTAAGTTCATTTGTAATCAGTCTGTACACTGAAGATACCCAAGATGGCCTCTCGGGGAAAATCAGAAACAGGCAAACTAAAACAGAATATGGAGGAGCAACTGGACAGACTCATGCAGCAACTACAAGATTTAGAAGAGTGCAGGTACAGCAGTGAAATGGTTTTATCTGTCATTTTGAATTGCCTTTCATTCCAGTGCTTAACTGGTTCTCCCAAAAGAATATTTCCACAGAGATCTTTGTGGAAATCTGGTAGAATAAATATACCTTTGAACACAATCTAAAACAAACTTAGTACAGAACTGCTGTATGAGATGGCTTATAACAGACTGGTCAAGCACTGCCTGTGGAAAATTGTTTTCATTGTTTGTTGTTTCAGAGAAGAGCTTGATGATGAGGAATATGAGGAAACCAAAAAAGAGACTTTGGAGCAGTTGAGTGAGTTCAACGAATCATTGAAGAAGCTCATGTCGGGGAATATGACACTTGTTGATGAATTAGGAGGAATGCAGCTGGTAAGACATTTGAATATACAGTCAATGTGCCTCTAGGTTGGAAATGAAGAGAAAGAGTTAGAGCTTCAAATAAAAAGTTGATTTCTTGGTTATTGTTGGGGACATGATTCTGACACATACATATCAATTCTTCCTTTTCCTCTGTCAGGCTATTCAAGCAGCTATCAGCCAGGCCTTTAAAACACCTGAAGTTATCAGATTGTTTGCCAAGAAACAGCCTGGTCAACTGAGGACAAGACTAACAGAGGTATGTAGATATAAATAGATACACGTATAAATGTGTGTGCATGAGAGAGTATTTGTTTGTATGTTCACAGATCACCCATAACATAAAACCCATAAAAAACATCTGCCTAATAGTGTGTACCCTCGGTGCCACCAAACCTGCTCTGGCACATTGAGGCATGAACTCCAGAAAACACTTGAAGGCGTGCTGTGGCATCTGTCATCATGAGGTTACAGCAGATCCTTTAAGGCAGAGGTGGGCACTGGTCCTCCAGGACCGGATTTCCCCACCTCTGCTTTAAGGCCTGTTGGCTGTGAGGTTGGGCCTTCATTGTTCAGACTAGTGTGTCTATCACATGTTTAGCACAGATCAGACTGAAGAAATCATTTTGAACACTTTGTCAAGTTCTTGAAACAATTCCTGAAGAATGTTTGTAGTGTTGCATGGCACATTCCTGCTGAAAGAGGCCACTGTTGTTGCTTTGAGGGGTTGAACGTAGGCGATGTCCACACATACTCAGGTAATTCAGAAAATAGGTTTCTGTGCGTTCTGGCCTTTCATCCACACGTAAAGGACATTTTGGGTCAGTGAAAATGGAGATATTTGAAAACTCCGGCAATAGACGTCAGAGTCAGCTTTGGATTAAATTCAACACAGACACTGGCTCTGGTAATGATGTCCCCCCACCAAGGCTTCTGACTCCAATGCCATAGGATTTAAGGTTATATTGCCACCTGCTGCCTGAATGGGCACTAAAACTGTCTCCAACACCCTTCTATTATAGTCAGTGCCTGTCACCAGTTCTTATGTCTTCCAAATTTGGAAGGTATTAACCATTAAAATCTCTTAATACCTGCTGTTTTGGAGATGCTCTAATACAGGCTTCTGCTAGGTGTCACATTTGGGTTCTTGTCAAAGTCATTGTGATCCTTACACTTGTTCACTTTTCCTGCTTCCAACACCTCAATTTCAAGAGCTATCTGTTCACTTGCTGTATATTATATCACCCCCTTGACAGGTGGCACTGTAACCAGATAATCTACATACAATTCACCAATCAGTGGTTTTCATGCTGATGGGTGAAGGTACAAATCTTCTCATAAATGTAAGTGTCTGGGTGTGTTAGTGTTTGTGATTTTGACAGTGAAGTTCTTTGTCTGTAGATGGACCGTTATGTGATGGTGGGGAAACTCCCTAGAGATCAGTACACACAGCAGAAAGTGGAGATCCTAACAGCCCTAAGGAAGTTGGGGGAGAAGGTTAGAGTCCTATTCTACACTCGGGAATGATCTCTTAATGATACAGAGCTGTAGATGATTTCCTAAATGACAGGGTTGTAACAATAAATAGCGAGAATTAAGTTGAATAGCGAGAATTACGTTAGAAGAAATGTAACTCCCAGTAAGTAGTGTATAACAATGCATAACAAAGGAATTTATTTATACTTAAATGTATTCTAAAATAATCACAGCATTTCATCATGTATATAAAATAGCATGACAAGTACATGAAGTAGAAAAAAATGTGTTCATATCTGAGTATATCATTCATATTTTTCCCTTGAACTCACAGCTTACAACTGAGGATGACACTTTTCTCACAGCAAATGCCAGTGCCACTCTCAGCCAGTTTGAGAAGGTTACTGCAAACTTGGGTAAGTGCTGACTGGGGTAGATAACATAATTTGTTTGTGGACATCAGTTCCCAAAAAAAAAACTGGCTGGACATTCATTATTTGGGTGCATTTACTGCCCTTTATGTCAAGACAGTGAATCTTGTTAGTCAGAAGAAATGACTTATTTGAAATGTATTGCCCTTTTCTGTGTAATCTATTGCAGTGCTACTCCATCAAGAGCTGATGTCAAATTAAACAATATTTTTTGTTCCATTTCATACAGGTTCTGAAGATAAAATAATGGCCTTAGCTAGTTCTGGAGTTGAGAAAACCCAAGCTTAGGAATGTACTTTTCTTTGCTCTCATGTTCTGTAAATGCTGTGAGTGAGTTTTAAAAAGTGTTTTAATGTAATGTCATGTCCATATGTTTGGACTGCAATTCTTAGGTGCCATTTAAACTCTTGATTTTCAAATTGATCTATTCCTGTAGACACAAGGACCTTTCATGTTGTCCTATAATGTTTCCATTTTTGCTTTTTTTTAAACGTATTGCACACTAATTTGGTACGAAAAGGCTGCAATCATATGTAAAACAATGTAAAAGTACAATTGCATAATGCCAATTGTACATGCTTATCATGCATTTTTGTAAAATGGTTGTATGTCACAGAAGAGTTATTAGCGAGTCCAGATCATGGCTTTAAGAATAAACACAATACCTTGGTGGTAGAATATCTTGGATATTTTAGACAGTTATGGAATTTTCTACGTTCTAGTACAGAATATTGATTTTTTTTTACATGAACTGAATTCATGGGTGTTATGAGAGTTAGGAAAGTTGTGAGTGTTCAATGTCGCTTGTTCTTGGTGTTTCAATATTAGTATGTTCCTAATATGTCTTAGCCATGAAATTTGTGGCTATTTGATTGTATGAAACGATAATTAATTCTTGTCAATTTTACTATGTATTCTGCTTTGTATGATGATAGATGATAGAAGCCAGATTTTTGTGTGTTTCCACAATGTATTTTTTTATTAAAGGGTCTCTGTCCTATATTTATTTTATTTTTCTGAAGTCCGTAACCCTTTTGTGGGTTCATGTCTCAATGATAGTCATTTTGTATGTTATCAAACCCTCTCTTATCTGATACAATTAAATGTTGATGCTGTGCCTTTAATAATGATGTCAATAAACGTATGTCCTCCATTGTGCCCTTTTCAGCAGTCCAGTTTAAACCTTTCCCAAATATGGACCACCACATAAGCTGGAGAATGAGTGGCATGTTTTGTACAGCAGTTATACACTATGTGAAATACTGAATTTTTCTATTAATATATGAGGGAAAAATATGAGGAATTTCAGTTCAATTCTTAAAACTGTCAAAAACCATGGGGTTTTATCTTTCATGTTTTCCCTATAATTTTGAGATGGAAGCAAAAATTTTGTGAATTCAATTCCATAGACTTTTATATGGATTAGTCACCTGTCTATCCACGTTACCACATCGCTAGTAGTCCCACTGCAGAACCTAATCACGTCCACTGGTTCTCCGGTGGTCTATATTGTGAACACTAGATGGCAGCCTACATCAAATATTTTGTTAGTGCTATTTTCAGGGACGTAATAGAATCCAGAATTGTTTATTTCCAAAGAAGTGACTGGGATCTATCTATCCAAGTACTATTCCACACCAGTCAAAACAGATCTGACAAAACTCGAACAATTTAAAGTATTTATATGGTATGAATGAAGAGAAATAGTATCTAACATAATATGCTTCCGCCTAAGGTGATCCTCAATGCCAGTGTAATTATATCACTTATCTGAATTTAACAAGTCAATGTGGTTGGATAACAACCTATACCGTATGGACAAAAGTTTGGGATGCCTGCTCATTACACCAGCATTCAAATATTATGAGTTCATAGCAGCTTCCAGTCTTCTTGGACCGCTTTCCAAAAGGTTGTGGAGTGTTAATGTCGGAATTTGTTCCCATGCAGACTGTAGAGTATTTTTGAGTTCAGGCACTGATGTGGACGAGAAGGACTGGCTCACAGAAAAGATCCGTTTCAATTAACCCCAAAGGTGCTGGATGACGGCAGTGCTCTGCACGGGTCAGTCAATTTCATCCACTATGAACTATTCCAGCCATGTCTTTTTGGAGCTTGCTTTATTCACTGGAGCACAGTCATGCTGGAACAGAAAAGGGAATTCCACTGAACTGGGGCCACAAAGTTGGTACCATGGTGTTGTCCAAAATGTCTTGGTATGGTAAAGTAGTACATTTCCCTTCACTGGAAGTAAATGGTCTAGTCCCTAAAGCCTGAAAAACAGGTCTGTCCCAAAATATTTGTTCATGTGCACTGACTGATTAATATAAAACTTAAACTTGTTTGAGCATGAGCCAGGTTGAATTGGTTCTCTTTTTGTCCTGTTGATGTGTATTTTCTAAGACCATCTCACTCAGTCAGAGAAAATACCTCACACACACATGCAATTAAGCCTTGCGGGGTCCAAATATGTTATCGACTCACATTTTCAGAACGTCAGAAATCCACTCCTTGGATTTGGAAGGGGGTTGTTTCTGTGATCAGAGGGTCCTGGGTTCAAATCCCAGTACTGCTATTGGCACCACTGAGATAGAATCCCCACATACTCCTCCCGGGGCGCCGTTTCACCAGTTGCCCACTGCTTCACTTGGTGAATGGGTTAAATGCAGAGAAGAACTTAACACTGTGTGCTGTGCCATTCTTTGTTCACGAGTGACTATAAGGGGCCACATTATTAATAGCTCCTAATGTGAAGGCCATGCAGAGTAAGTGTAATTTTACAGCATGTAAACAGACATAAGAAAATACACAAAACCACGCGGTATGAAATTTAATCCCATCTCATCCTTTATTTTGTTCATGAGCAAGCATCAACTTCACCACAATTTGTCTTCTGAAAGGTAGAAATGTGAATGAGCACAAGGGCAGCATCCAACATTTTCTAGAACTCTCCCCACCGTATATTTTAAGAGCAAAAAAAAAAAAAAAACGACGGAAATTGGTAGACACTGACATTTTGAAAAGGTCTGAAACTTGAGAGAGATCTTCTATTCAGTAGTACCGTTTGTATATTACCCTCAGACACCGCCAACTCACTATTCTAAGTGTAATACACAAGAAATATAGCAGTTGTTCATGCAAAGACAATGGCCCATTTAACACCCACCTGTTCACATGCTCATGTTCACAGCTTTATTAGGCTGGCCATGGCTGCTACACTAGAATGTTCATGTAGATTACTGGATGGGCAATAAATGGGCAAACCTGCTTAGAAAATAACATAGGGGAAAAAAATAATCCACACAAGTTAAAAGTAGCCCACCTTGTGCTAGAAAAAATGGATCACACAACAACCTGTGCAACATCCATTAGTTCAGATCTGGTCTCATGGGGTATGGAATGGTTCGCTTTCGACCAAATAAACAGAACATATTTCCAAAGTGTTGCATTCGCAGTAAAGTAGGGAATATAAAATGCCACGGGTGGGAAAATATCATCATTACGCAGCTTGTGCAAAAAAATTGTGTATGTGGAAGGGAAACGGTATTTTACTGGTTCTCGTGAATCTCATGCTGCCCTCTTATTATTTTATTGGTCAGGAAATCAGGCAATACACTTCAAAAAGGAGCTTTCACTATACACAGATTGTTAAAATTCATACCCATGTATGCTGCCTAGAGAATTATTTCAGTAATATACATCTCTGTAGAAGTGGATGTTCTCAAACATGATTTAGTACAATATTGATGATACAATATGGACCTAGTTTATCTACACATCGACATGAACACAGGACAACTAGGTAGGACGATTAAAACAACCACTTCTGATAAACCTAGCTGTTGACCCCTATTACAACAACGACGACGACGACAAAAAAAACAAAAATAAAAATTAAATCACCTCCCTACAGCTGTACGAATTCTAATTGTAAATAATTAGCAAAGAAGAAAATGGCCACAGCTAGAATGGCGTGGATGAGTGTTTCCGTTAGTTATGTTAATAATGCGCAGTGATAGGCAAAAGGCACTCCCAACTCCACCAGCTGAAATCTGGACCTCAGCTCTGGCTCGAGCTTTTTACATTTTTATTTATTTATTTATTTATTTATTTATTTATTTATTTACTGAAGGGGGAACTGTTTACCAGAAAGCGACCAACGAACAACAGAACAGAAATCTAAAAAACATTCTCCATCTAAAGTTACACTAGGTCAGAAAAATAGACCAGGCTTCCTGATGAGAGAGAAAATAAAACTATTATTAACAATCTACGAAAGCTTTTAGGTTTGAGCAACAAACTGAGAACTTCCATCCATAGAGTCGGGGAAATGGTTTTAAATCAAGTACCATGCTTCACCCATGTCCAGTCCCTCTTCGAGCCAACATTCTTCTAAATATCTCACATTCTGTTTCAGACTCCACTAACTGGCCATAACTAAACGGACAGAACTCCAGGGGCATGACTTCTACAAAGGTCCAGTTAAAGTAAGAGTAAAGCGATGCTCTCAGAGGAACTCTGTGCAGGAATGACCCATAGGCAAGTCTACAGAGCTTGAAACCCATCGACAGGAGCATATAAAGTTTACTAAATGTAAACAGAAATCTTTAAAAACAGCGCTACAGTACAGTTTCCTGTACACCAAACCGTAATGGCAAAAATATTCTTGCTGTTTTACATGTATCTGTTAAGTGAATACCTAAATGGTGAATTTCTCAAGCATCCATAGGTGTTTTACATGGATGCCTGTATCACTATCCATTATCCTTGCAGGTATAACCTTGTATATCACTATAAAACAAGTTTAGACACCAACAAATAAATATCCCCATAAAATATTTCTGCAGTACAGTTCGGCCTATGGTAAAACAGGCCATGGCAATCTACAGATTTCATAAGCTCACGCCATCACTGAACTCCAGAGGCTCATTTTGTCTTAAGTTATGTCAGATTGGTGTGATCAGAAGGGGCTACAACTGCGCAGACAGCATTATGGAAAGAAAAAAAAAAAAGAAGATAAATCACTGGTAAAACTTCAAAATGGCTTAAATACCTGCAGTGTACCTAAACTCCATTCCATAAAGTACCGCTCGTAAAACAAACATCACCTGGACGTGATTATTCAGAGTCTCAAAATGTAAAGCTGTCCAACAGTGGACCTTCACGGAAATGAAAAACATCAAACGTTAGTCGTAGCTTCAAGCTCAGCTAGATTTAGCAAATGTACAGCCAAGAACACTGAAACAATTCCACGCTCACCCACTCGACTAGATTAAATAAAGAAGAAGAAGAAAAAAAAAAGACTCCAAAAGACTAGACAAAATGAACAACACTGCCACAGAAACCTCAGCCTCTGTCATGGGTTTCTCTCCGCAGAGCAGACGATCTTGTAGAAGCATGACGGAAGAGCTCGGTCAGATTGTTTTGCAACATGCTATTGCCTCTGTGACACAAATTATATTCTACAGCAGGTACTGCGTCGCTTTAGATACTGGACACCGTTGGTTAGGCTTCTCACTGATACACATTGACTAATTACATGGTTTCATCTTATTTACAAAATATCAAAAAGCAATTTTTTGTCTTCTATAAGCATGACTCTGCAAATTATTTTTTTTCTCCATGCATTATAAAGAGAGAGAGAGAGAGAAAGTAAATCGATCATCAGCAAGAAGCATAGTCTCCTTCCTGCCTCCCCAGCAGGGAAAAAGCAAAGAGGCAAAGCTTCTCTTTTTAAAAAATTCTGCAGCAAACAAATTGCATGTCCAATATACATAAAATCATTCTCAGTTTGAAAGACTTAACATGTAAAAAAAGTGCAAGGTTGTATCCTTACGTAGCTAAAAAACAAACAAAAAAAACAATAAACACATAAAACCCAAATCTAGGCCAGGTTTCCCTTGGATAAAAAGAAATAAATTAAAAAAATGCATTCAGCTGTTATGTGATAACTATACTACATTGAATACCACCACTAAGCTGACACCAGGGAAGCCTTGGCCAGTGGAAATTAAGCTGACTCTGCAACATCTGTCACCACAGACACTAGATATATATGTATTTATATTCATATATACGCATTTAGCTTCAAGGACTTGTTTTTTTTTGTTTTTACTCATGGCTCCATAGGTGGGGAATCTGGCAAGAGAAAGTGGGATTCCCCACTGGTGAAGAAGTGAGTGAGTGAGTGAGTAGGTGGGCAGGTGAAAGTGTGTACGTGTGTGTGTGTGAGTGTGTGTGTTCGTGGAGCAGTGTGTTAAGCTTGTTGGGGCTTTTGTTGGGGGGTGGGGGGGGTTCAGTAGGTCAGAGTGGAGTCGTCCCACTCCAGTTGCTGCTGCCTGCTCGCCCCCTGCTGGCCCTCCTGCTCTACGCCCTCCTCGTCCTCGCTACTCTCTGATTCTGCGCTGGTGATGTCATCTTCCTCTTCCCCATCCTCACTTTCTTCCTCCTCTTCCTCCTCTTCCTCACTGCTGTGCTGGTCCTCATAAGTCTGCTCAAGATGACAACGGAGAAGAAGAGAGAATGTGAGTTATTTTCCTGCTACACTGCATAATGCATGAGTACACTCGCTTCAGTGGATTCAGTTAAGGACTCCTATGAAGTATTTCAAAATGAGGAAATGCTAGTGCAAATGCTATTGCAATTATATATTAGATGCAGTTTTCACCCAGTCTGTGTTTCTGATATGGCGGCACTACTTGGATAAAAAATATTTTTGTTATATTACTATATATTACAAACACAACTTGTCATATATCGCAAACACATTGATATTAAAGATTGGTATTATTTTGAGCCCCACATTATTTACCATAAATTGGTCAAACTACTGCAAAACATCTGGAACATTTGATGTTACAGACGCTACAATTACGATGAACAAAAGTATACTTAACAATGAAAGATATTTAATAGATGTAGCAAACAATCAGAGTTACAAAACATCCCCCCCATCTATACCTCAGCCAGGCAGGAAAAGAAAAAACATTTGAACTGGGGTGGTGCTTTGGCCGACAGCATTAGAAAAGTCATTTTTTATTTTAAGTAGCCTGCCAGAACTGTATCCGTGTTATTTTGTGCATTTATTCAAGAATATTGGTGAACCATTATCAATTCTTAAAGGGGTTGTGAGTTCTCATTAACCCAGAGAGTGCAGGGCCAACTGTTCTCTCTTGTTCTTCTAGATAGGGATTGCTGTAGCACTGATGTGATTTCAGATTTATGGGGCCAACAATTAAACAGTTGTGCCACTTGGACGCTCCAAGACATCTGGGCTTGCATTACTTTTGCAATATTCATTATAATAACAACTGAGTAATCTGGCTATTATTTTGATAAAAAAAATAGCCATTTTAAACGACAAACATTTCGTGTGGGATATTTGAAGGTAAGAATGTTCTGCATATTTTTCAACTGTTTAACGGCACATTCCTAATGTAACACATAATGCAATTGTTCATAATAAACACTTGGGCCTGGTGGTATACATAGTGAAAATAGCTAAACACAGCTTTATAATGACCTTTTCATCATTTACACTGCCAAGTTATTATTTTAAATTGTTGAATTTGTTTTTGGCCGAGGCATTTTATCATAAATACTTTTTTGGAAATATTAGTGCTGTGCACACAGTATTTTTTTGTTAAGAACATAAGAATTAGTACCTCCATAGGATTGACAGTGATGGTGAGGGCAGAGTCATCCCAGTCCATCTCGTTCTCTTTGCCATTCTCCTGGTCTCTCATGGTGCGTTGGTGAGCGGCACGGATCCGGAACACCCCTAGGATGATCATGAAGACCAGGAAGCTCACACAGACCACGATGACGATCGTGGCGGCACTGGGAACGACTGGGATGAGTGGAGAGATGGAGCAGCAGGACAGAAAAAAGAGGGCATTTTTTTAGAAAAGGCAAACCACATTCAGTCTTTTCAATTGGGGATAGTGAAAAAGAGGTCACATTAAGAGTTGTGGCTGGCTATACAGATGTCTTGCAAAATCCTCAAACCTACACCATTAAAAGCAAGTCCCAAAATTAAATAAATAAATAAATAAATAAATGCAAGAACCCAGGCCATATCTGCCCCAAATTTTTTATTGACTTTAAGCTCCTGGATAGCTTACAGCAGAAGAAAAAAAAATCATTTTTAGCTAGAAATTAAGCAGATTATACATTTCATTACAAGTCTTGGATTAATTCTAATGAAAGATTAGTACAATAATTTATGAGCTGTATTGTGAGAAATGGATCATCGTTCTGCTGGCAAGAAAGTGGAATGCTTGGAACAGACGGGAGAATTGCAGGAGAGCAGGATGGAGGGATGATGGAGGAGTACCTGAGGCCTGATGTGTGTTGGCCAGGTTGTGTCCAGACAGGTCCACTGAGGCGTGCTTGACTTGGTTGATGAACTGAGGCTGCCACATGGCATTGTTAGCGTGCTCCATCGGGTTAGCTGTGTGGATCACGTTGACCTGAGAAAACACACAGTCTAAGAAACACTGCACTGCAAACCATTTTGCTTAAACAGATGCTGGCGCTTATTCATGAATTTAAAGCTAGGGTATTGATATTCCCTTGAAAACAAACAAAGATATGCTTACTGATTTGTGGCTGCTTATACAAAATCCATCTTAAATGGATTCTAAATACACTGCCTATGTTTCAGAGTGATGTGTGATCTCACACAATTGTGAATCTTGTTACTACGCAACAGAGAGAAGAATTTAGTTGAAGTTAATGGCAGTCGCTGAGCTGCTGAAAACAACACTCATCAGACGTTCTTGACAACACTAAAAGAAGCGACTGCTAATCCTAATCATAGAGCAGAAACACAGCAGGGTAACAATAGGTTACTGCAATCATCAACCAATCAACAAATCAATCAACAAATCAATCAACCAATCAACCAATCAATCAATGATAGAACCCAGGCCACATTTGCCCCAGGTTTTTTAATTGACTAAGCTCCTGGATAGCTCACAGCAAAAGAAAACAAATTCATTATTACTGCCATTTATTAACCCGATAGTTCTTCCCTATATTGAACAAAACGAATAGGAAGGATATGTTTAATTCCAAGTATGTTTTAGGAGAGCATGTGTTCAGTCCTACCTCAACCTTGAAGTCATTGCTGACATAGCGACCATTGAGTTCTGAGCAGACCAGTTTGAATTTTCTGTCGAACAGAGCTTCAGTATGCCAGTTCCTGTAGCGGATCAGGTGCAGCACCTGCTCATAGTTAGCCATTGTGTTCACACCTGAGAATGAACAGTGTACAAGAGTTAATTTATGCTATGTGCACACAATCAAATAACACAGGTAATATCTCTGTTTTCTACTGTTATGACTGTACACTGTTAATATAGAGAATATGATTTCAGTTCCTGTAGTGTGAAGATTTCCCTCATAATAAGCAGAAGCTGAAGGAAAGTAATTGGAGGACAGCTTTAAAAAAAAAATTATATCATATATACTGATCATTTTTGGAGGTGAAATGTTTTTGTTAAACACACCAGTGATGACCATGCCCACGTTGGAGGAGCTGATTTCCAGTCCTCTCTGCTGGACCTGAGCCAAGTCCACCTCCAGACCCTCATGGTCTCCATCCAGATCATCTCCTACTACGGTCACTTCGCACATGTCCAGATTGTGCATGATCTCCTCAGAAACCACAGTTTCTTGAACTGCCAAAGAAACAGCAATCTCATGTTAGTACAGATCCACAGATATATTTTTCCATAATGAAATATTCTGGTAATAACATACTAAATGGACATATTTAAAGTGGCCTAGTATTGTTGAATAAACAATTTGCTATTTTGATACACGTACTAATACTTTTCTAAAAATATTAAAATAAACAAATACCAAAATAAAACCCCTCAGACCTTCTGGGCTCTCCACAGAAAGTACTCATTTGACCACAATCCTTCATTAGTAAATGTAATAAATAGTCTTATTGGATAACATATCTAGGTGTAAAATTCCACAGCAGTACCATTTGCCTAAGTCACAGAGCAGCTTTTTCCTACTGAAGTGATTGAGAAATATCCTTAAAAACCCACTAGTTTAACTTGGCCTGTTCGTATTGTATAATGCATTCTCTCATTTTCTTTCTCTCCTCGCACAGATCGACCAGATGGCACTGCTGTCATTCTGCCATTCCCTCCTCACCTATAAATCGCTAATGCCTTCCAGCCTCTCAGCCAGACTCTGTTTATTTTTCACTCTCATATCCCTTCCCCAGTCATTAGGCATTTGTCTGTGGTGTCCATACCTGTGGGGTCATCCTCTCCCTCTGCTTCAGCCTCCACTTCCCGTGTGATGGTGCTGACAATCCGCAGCTCAGGGAAAAGCGTCACACCCTCGGTGCTTTCGAACTCTGTGGCTCCGCGGGCAAAGTGGTCGATGCCACTCAGGCTGATCTTGGGCTCCTCGGGCTGAAGGACCATCACATAGCCCTCAGCATCAGGCACGGAGATGCAGGTCTCTTCATTGAAGCACCTGTGTATCACACCACCAAGTTACAGATTCAGATACCAAAGCAGACAGACATGCTGAGAAACATGTAAAGGCTTCATGCAGAGTTATTTTGTTATTACTATTATTTAAGGTTGGTTCAAAAGTCAAAATATTTTTTCCAATCAGTCAAAATATGCTTCAATACTGAATTCAGACTTCAAATGGCTTTAACCATGCAATGTAACGTTGTATATTTTAATAGACACAGCATGCCAAAAACCAGATAAGATTTGAGTTTATGTAACGAACATAAGACAGTTAATTGGGAAATATTGCTTTAACTATTACTAATGAAAATATTGTTTAAATGGAAATGGGGTATGGTGAAATACTGACTTGACAGTGGTGGTGACACGGAGGTGGCGTATTCCTGGCGTGGGAAACTGCCTGGAGTTCAGATAGGAGATGTGCTGCATGACCTTCTCAAAGCTCTCGATATCATCTCCTTCCAGTGTCAGAGAGGACTGATTGGGGTTAAACTCCACCTGCACAGAGGCACAAACAATATTAATGAGTCACTGACTCACTGTCACCAGAGCCCCAGAATTGCTCCCTTCTCATACCTCTGTGTCTGGCACATGTGACATTTATTTAATAAGCTTTTTGCCATTTAGGGCCTGAAGTAATATAGACACACGAGTAATAGTGCACAACATATCCAAAATGTATATGTTTTCAGTATGAGTGCCCAAACATGGCAATTCTGGTTATAAACCAGCATTTTTGATGTACATACCTGCTGATACATACACATAAATATTTACATATTTACCTGCATTAGCATTATGGAGATATTATCTGTATGATTATAAATGCATTACAGCACAGTAGCCCAGTGATGCCCAATTGTGCTATTCCTCCCCGATAAACACAATCAAATTCTGCTTTAAAATACAGTCAGATTAAAGTTTCTGTCCAATGTCAATACGTTTTAAGCAATTATCTGCATCATGAATCTTCATACATCCTCACTTCTCAATACTATGAAAAGGCAAATAATTTATAATTCTAATTTCTGATTTTTTTTTTTTTGTTGTTGCATAGCCTGGGTATACACCGTCACTGTATGCTGTACGAAGCAAATCAAATTGTCCATTCTGGAGCAACTTGCTATTAATAGTCTGGCTCAGGAACCCTATGGGTACATGCTGAATTTAGGATTCAAATCCATGACCTCTTGGTCCAGAGGTGAGTATCCTACCAGCTAGGCCATCACCAACCTCAGATGTTCAGATTAGACTCAGAAGTTCAGAGAAGTGTGGTACAGTTTTGGAGTAGAATGTGCCCTGCCTTTTTATCAGCAAAAAAAACCCCAACACCACATGTGTGGTAGTTCTTGTCCAGTCTTTTTCTGCTGTGTTTTTTTTTTTTCAAGCATGCCTACATGTGAACAGCTCATACCTTCACAGCAGAAGCCACCTCCTCTGGGAGCTGAACATCCAGGCCCTCTTTGCAGGTGTATAGGCAGTCGATCACCTTCTTATTCTCCAGCTTCCCAGAGCGGATCATGAGGCCGGCCAAATTACCCCGGAAGTACTGAGTCATGCGGGCACTGCCACCTGGACGAACCCACGGAGAGTGAAAGTGAGCGAGGCTGACATAGAGATAATAAATGGCCCGCTGCTTTTAGCTCGAGCGGATTAAGCATGCTCTGCATCCATGTGTGCCTATGTGAGTGATGTTCATGCAAGTTAGTATAGCTGCTCTGCTCTGGAATGACCAGGTATGGCTGGGGCTCCAGAGACAGAGAATGACGGATGAACATACACAGGCTTACAACCTCATGCAGCCTCAAATGTGGAGTCATGGAGATAAAGTGATGAATGAAATGTGAAAATGGGTGGATAAGAACTAAACTCACTTTCTGATCATGTAAAGCGAATGTCTTAACACTTAACATGCCAATGAGGACTTATTTCGTAGTCATAAACTGCAGTAGTTTTAGGCATGGTGACTGATGATCAGTTATAATTACTGTTTTTGTTTATAATATTAGCTATTATATCCATGATGAACATTACTGCTGGTAGGCTTGCCACCCACATGTCAATCATCAATTGCCAGTCATTTTTTTTGGTAACTGCAATTAGTGAAGTTGATCACAATAGTTTGCAACTTTTATATAATTTTTAAAAAGGTGTTTTAGTAAGGTGTTTTATGAATAGGAAAAAAAGAATAAAGAACATATTCATATTTTATGTCAATATCTTTAGAGACCAGCTGTCTTTTTCAGCCCAAGTTTTACAATTTGGCTAATTTGTCTATGTTGTATTAAATGAATGAAAAATACAGATCATTACTTGCAATTATTCATATGGTAAATGCTCATTAGTTAGAATGACATTAGCTAGGCAATTCTACTTTTATTAATAAAGGGTGGCTGCACGTTTTCATAAGACAAGGCATCCCTTGTGTAAACACTGCCAGTAAGACAATGAACTCACCAAAATCCTAGCAAATGAGTCTTCTCATACTGAACTGGTCTTTTTGTTACAATAAAAAATGAACATTAGTGTTGCTCATTGCGCTTGCCATTATATGTCATCAGAACAGGGGCTAATTGCCCAAGCAGCATATTGGCTGGACCCTAATACTAATATCCCTGCTATCTTCCAATCTACAAGTAATTACAATGCCACTGCTGTAAATGATACAGCTGCTGCTTGTGCTCCTGTATCTTTCAGAATGAAGGTGAGCGTGAGCAGAGGCACCTGCTCTGGAATCTCCTATGTGATATACAGTACCTGCACTGTCACATCAGACTCACACTGTAAGACGCAGATAAACAAACCCATGAAACAAATCAGGCAGCGTGGTAGATAACGTAATATGCAGAATGCTCCACATGCATGTTATTGTTCTGACTTTGATGCATCTTCATATCAAATAAAGAGTATGTTTCCTAATCTGCAGGCAAAACTCAAAGCAAAAATGTCTGGTCCAGAAAACAATACAATAAAGACATGACACAAACGCAAACAAACAGTACAAAAAGAGCGAGCAGAATGTGTGCTATGACATCTGGTCAGAATCGTCTCATGCTCATGTTATGCAAGTAGAAGCGGAGTGTACATCCAGTCCTCACACAGCTAAAAGACAGCCATGCAGGGATCACATGTACAGAGTGTTAATTCATGAACAAACTGTCATTTTGGAGTGATTAGGGAAAGATTTAAGCAACCTGTCAAAGGCTCAGAGACAGTCTCAGTTTCATTGTCATGTCCTGAGAGGTCTGTGGAAGTAAGACAGAAGAGTGGGAAGAGACGAGGCCTTGCTTTAGTTAGGAGAAGTTAAGCTGGATTTTTTACGTTATCATGCATTACTCTACACTTTAGTCAAACACTGCTGGCTGTATGACGTCTACAGTCTAAGAATGATGCCTACAAATCACATCTACATGACAAGCATGAAGCATATTACTAAGAAAGCAAAATTACTAAAATGCTTCAAGCTTCCGATTCATGTATATTTCCAACAGAGGGGAATATTTCACCTCTAAATGAGAGGTTGCATCATTTTAACAGCAGAAAAAAAATCCCACACTGGTGCCAAGACTACCTTGCCAGCAGGCGCCAATAGTGAGCTGGGTTTCGATCTTGGAGGCGTGGAGAGGGTAATCCTCCGTGACCAGGAAGGGCTCAAAGGAGGCTCCATCCACAAACAGAGCCACTGCAGGGAACTCGATGTTCAGCACATAGTGATGCCACTCTTTGTCACACACCTGAGGAGAGACAGACAATATTTTATTCTTTTCAATATGTGGGTATTTTATGTCCTTACATT
The DNA here is from genome assembly GCA_037577295.1 of Ladigesia roloffi. Lineage (NCBI taxonomy): Eukaryota > Metazoa > Chordata > Actinopteri > Characiformes > Alestidae > Ladigesia > Ladigesia roloffi. The sequence goes on along the minus strand of JBBKCR010000128.1, from coordinate 21,746,132 downwards.
GCTGTTAACATTAACAGCTATGTTAAAATAAGGTTACATATTATCTAATTACAATAGAAACCCATTATAAAACAAATGTATGTGCAACTGCAACAATTTTCTAATGATGTGTATATTATGATTATAATAATAGCTGCATTTGAATCATAATCACTGAAAGACAGAAAAGAGAGTAAATATATACAAATAAGTCCTAACTCCACTTGGTACAAAATGGTACAAAAGTCTTATGGTAACAAATGCAGATTCAGACGAAGAATTAATCTGTTTTTGAAATCCTACTTTTAGATTATAATCTCCTGCACAGCAATGTGTTCACCTCCAGTCCACTAAGACCATTTCATTTCCTCTGGCCCACAGTTTCATATTGCACAACATAAGGCTGTTTGTCATAGTTTATAACATTTCAGAGAAATCCAACATCCTACAAAGTCCTGTGGACTGATAAAGGGGATCCAGGTGATTTAGGGATACAAGTTGGATATCTTTTTTTGAAAATAACTCTCTACTGGAAAAGTCACATTATGTAAACATCGGCTGCATAGCTTCAAATGTTATAGTACATTTAATGCTCCAAATAAAACCTTTAAATGCTGAAAATATATATAAAATAGTTTTGACATACAGTTTGTGACCATATTTTTGAGCATTTTTTTTCTCTCGCTCATACATGCAGGTTAAGGGAGGTGGAGGAAATTACACTTAGTCCTCTATATTTGGCTGTGAGTAGGTTTACATACTACACAAAGTGCCCCATTCATTACTGCCACTCACAACTATGTGTCAATATGCACACCCAAACAGGCCATAGGAACGCAGTGGAGACCACCTTGCAAATGTTCCCATTCTAAAAAGGCCTTTGTTGACTCACTTGGTCGAGTTTCCAGTGAAACTCTGCTGGTTTGTAGTTCTCTGACTCAGTTGGGTCCTGACGCAGGAGCAGCACCAGGCGACAGTTGTGAACATACAGTGAATAGTGGTGTCTGTTCATTTCTGCAAAAGAAGATGCAAACACAGGAGATGTTCGTAACCCTTTATTATTCATTTAATAACATTAAAAAGCTAACTAATGAATAATACATTTTAATGTTTCTTCATAAATCATGTTATCTTAAGGAATTTAAGGAAAACTTTGGAAAGAAATGTACAGTTGATCTAAAAACACAATACTGACAATAACATTATAAAACGTAAATAATAAGAAGGTTAATAAACACACCCATACACTGTACTGTGCAAAAATACTTATTAATGTCTGTCTTACTTCCAGCAATCTGACCAATTAAAGAAATATGAACAAACTGTGACAGGCTGCAAAGTGCCTAAAAATACAAGGTGCTTAGATAAAGAATTCAGCATTCAGCCCCATCCAGCTGATCATCTGGAACCATCTACATCCTTTTCTTCACTGGTTCAGGACTTAAGTTATATGGCTTTGTTACTCTTGAACATGCGTAATTTACTGTGTGGCTTGACAAAACTGAAACTGGTCAGGTTTAGGGTCTGGACTAAAAATGAGAGTCTTTGAAGGTCTCTCATGGATGCCTGGAGAACTGTTCCTCAAGACTTCATTTAAAATTAAAAAGCTTCTTGGTCTTTTGGGTGCGACCCACAGGGCCGTCATTTGTAGTGAGGAATTAGTATACAGTTCTCTCCTCAGTTTCAGCCTCGTGCCTGCATGGCATGAGGGCATGCAGCACTGGGTCCAGTCCACGTGTTTAATCAACTAATATAAACAAGGACTAGGACAAACGGCAGGAGCGCGATGGGCACGCTGCAATCCCGCTTTCTCTCAGACCAAAGCCTCTAGTACACAGGGATGTCCACATGGTGTAATCCCTCTTACATAAGCCCCAAACCAGCTGATGACACTATCCAGCTTTTCTCTGACATGAGAAAGGGCTTTAATGACTACCAAACAAAGAGATATCAATACCCACAACACCATGTTCTAAACTCAAGCATAAATGATGGACCAGACAACTTGATTCTAAACATAGGTCACATTAGTCTCATAAGACTCATCTCAGATAATTCATCCAAAATTCTGGTAAACTAACATATTACATTTAATACGGCAGGTTAATAATTCAGCTTCAATCTAATATATAATATTAGATACAATAAATATATACTAGGAAAGTTTTATGAGAGCATATTCTATTTTATGCCAACGAAAAGTGTGTGCCTGCAGTGCTGGATTTTATTTGTGTCCATTATGGGGTGTCTGCTTTACTTGATGGTGTTACCTGTCTTATCAGAGTTGCAGAGGATGGTTTCTTTCTCCCTGCCACCAGGTCCATGCCTCATCCACACAGAGATGGTGAAAGGCTCCTTCAGGCTGGTGCTCACCACACCCTCGGGAACCTTAATGGCCTGAGTGCCATTAAACTCAAAGACCTGGTCGCTGTCATGGCCATTGTCAGTGGGCAGGCCCACAGTCCAGTTTATGGCACTGCTGGGAGCAGGCAACAGTTCCACTGTGCCTGTGCTGGCACCTGAACAAACACAAATACAAAAACAGCATTTATAAACAGTAACAGTGAGATCATTGAGATAGCAGTTTAGAAGTCTGGGTGCTGCTGGTCACATTTCACACTATGCTGGCTTTCTAAACAAAATACGTATTCCTTTTAAAAAATATATTTTTTGTAATGTACAATTACTTGCTGAGTTTAACATAAAAAGAAAACATCTACACTGTACAAAGAGTATTACTAAGTAGGAAAACAATTGCATGGCATTTATTAAAAGATTTCAAATTACATCACAATTTTATAAGTGTAATGTTACCTTTAGAAACAGATAAAAGAGTAGTAGCAGTTTTGCTGAAGCGAGCATTTTGTCTGTTCTTTTGTCTAACTATATAGAACAGCATGTTATACTGAATTGGAAACAACATAAGCAAGTTTATTTTCAACTCAACACAACATTAAGCCAGTGTGAGATTCCAAAATTTTCAAAACAGTGGTCAAAGGCTTCCAGTTTTGTTAGCATCTCAGCTCTAGTATAAAATTAAAGAAACAAACTTAGAACATAAAACAAGTACTGGCTGACTGACTACTTGAAGTAAAGTGAAACTAAACTTCATGAAGGACATACTATTTTTTTTTAATGCAAGCTTTATCAGCCCTTCCACTGTTTACCAGCAGCAACGTCAACACACAGGTTAATCACAAGACGGAGACATTAATCTTCTCTCAGTAAAAACTAAATAAAAAGCATATCCAGACTTATAGTCTAGACTGCCACATTTGCTGTGACTCACCACACAGCCGGTGCAAAGACTTCTCGGAGTATGTGTCTCTGTCACACCCTTTGCCAATGTGGTTGGTTTCCAGCTCAATGCTGATCTGGATCGAGGTGATGGGTTCCTCGCAGGTCTCCAGACGAATGCTGGGGAACAGGGCAAGGCTTCCTGTGCCAGGCTCGTACTCAATTCTTTTATTGAAGCCTGTCAGATTCAAACACACAAGACATGATTTTATGTGGAAACTGGTCCCCAGTCTCAAGAAAATAAAAAAAATTCCTCCAGTAAAAGCCTTAAGAAATGGATTAACATTATCATCAACAGCCCTTAACTGAGGCCAAATCAAGTTGCAAGTGCCAGTTGTTAATATTATCTGTTTGACTGAACCAATCATTTTTTATGCTACATTGAACAAAGAAAAAGACTGAATGAAATAGGTTAAAAAAGTGAGGAAATTAAGGCCAGGCTCAAGCCAACTTAACAATGCTTTGTTGATTCAGAGTGCAAAAGATAAAGGGGTCTTTGATACCTTGCCAACTTGGCTTGCATGTGGGTTTGATGTTGACTTTGACGAGGATGTCCTCTGAGGCACGGTTCTTCCCACAGTCATAAGCGGTCACTGTCAGCTTGTACATGCGCTCCTTGCTGTAGTTCAGCTTCTCCGTGTTCTTGATGTTGCCTGATTTGGGGGGGGGGGGGTTCAACATTCGTAAGTGGTAAATAGACCAAAAGCATATTTAAAGAAACATAAGCAAAATCTTTAAAAAAGGAAGACTAGAAGCATCAAACTTTTGAATCATGGCCTAAAAAACTCCGGAGAAATACTGGAAAAAATGTTAAATGCTTTCTGTCAAAGATGAAGCCTATCTCAACTTTTGAATAATTCAGTAAAAAGAACATTACAATAGTTGAGGATGAAAGATTCAAGTGTTAGTCAATGTCTGTGCATGTCACAGAGTTACGTTTTGTCAGCCTATGGCCAATTTATACGATAAAAGTGAATCAGCATACAATCCATTACTTTTCCACATGATCAAAAGAATACGAAAGACACCGCTGTTTCACTTCATTAAAAGTATCCCAGGTTTAAGAGACTGGTGCCCCAATCTACCTTCAAAAGAATCAGAATCAAATGTATACAGTTGTTTGTACAAATCAACAAGCCTGCCACCTTCAGGTTGAGGTCAGTGTGGCTGTGTGAAAGAATGAGCTGTATTTTTGGCAGGAGTTTAGCTTACCATCCTTATCGATAGTGAAGGGAACATCGGGTGTGACGATTTCGTAGCTGCAGATCTGACTGAACTGGAAAGAGCAGTCGGCATCCACCGCCTCTACCTTCACGATGCTGTCATATTTTTTGCCCTCGATGACTGTAGCCTTATAGGACTTCTCTTTGAACACTGGAGAGTACTCATTCACGTCATTCACTTGGATATGGACGGTAGCCCTGGGTGAAAATCAAACAGTCATTATAAATCAAAGAGCAGTCAGGCCAACTGAGGATTCTGCTTTTATTAACGGGAAGGTAATTGATTGTTATTGAACTACGCATGAGCACTGAGGCACAGCAGGATTATCAGTACTATTCTATGCTCTCCTAACCATTTCCTAATCGCTTGCACAGTAGTGCCTGTCAGTAGTTTTTCTCATGAGTTGGAGAAAAACAACTAAAACATAGTAAAATACAAATTCTGTTGAAATTTCAGACTGATTCAGACCTTTGCATTAGTCATAAAAGAAAAAAGCCTTGGATTGCACAGTATTCTGAATGGTGATTTTCCATTGAAAGAGAAATAAATGTCGTCCAGGACCAGTCTTAATTCTTGTCTGAGAAGCCCCTAAAGATGTAAAGTACGGATGCTTCAATATAGCTAATATAGTACACACTTGTGAGATTTCTTCATGTTGGTTCCATCAGGACCCTCTCCACAGTCGTAGGCCTGGATGGTGAATGTGTGCTCCTTCTGAAGCTCGCAGTCCAGTTTGTCTTTGGCACGGATTACCCCCTCACCCGTTGACTTGTCCAACATCACCGCCTCGAACGGCACATTCTGGCCATGAATCCGGAAGCCGCAAATCTCCCCTGAACACGGTGAGAAACGGCAAAACACAGGGGTTCAGTTTAAGACGGCCACCAGGACAAACAGCAACTGCTGTTCATGGGACAAAAGAAACCCACAACAAAAACAAACAGCACACCACACTTAAATAAAAACAGCCAAAGTTGTTTTTGGCAGCCAAAGGGGTTGGTACATTGGGGTCTGTGGAGGAAGCCAGAAGCACTGTAGAATGGGTGAGTATTTAAGAGGGGAGGGGAGGGGAGGGGGGGAGTTAAAGGGAAAAGGCTGAGTGTCTCGTCCAAGCCACTTGATCACATTGCATCCAGTCATGCAGTAAGAAACCCAGAATGTGGACAGGCATTTCACAGGAATACTTGTCATCGAAGAAAAAACAACAGAAAGGAAATCAAACAAAAACAGTGAATGGATAGCCAATATCTTCCACTTTATCTGGAGATCACATTTCGTACGTATTACAGTGGCCTGCTTGTTGGTTTTAGTGAGAACAAAAACAGAAAAAAGCAAAGTCAAACTGATACATTAATAGAGAACGCGAAAATGAAGAGTTATGATAAAGAGGTCCTGCACCGTTTCAGAAATAGCCCTTCAAAGCCCTGAAGAAAATTAAAAGACAACACAAATAATCAAACAAACGAAAACGGATTACAACAAATTCCCTTTCTAGGTTTTGGCATGGAGGAAGTCTTCCTGTGCAATGTTGTCTCTCTCACAGCCGTAAGAAACTAAAGAGTGAAACAAAAAACAAACTGAACAGAAGTGGTGAAACTAAACCACTGGATGAGAGCTGGGGTTAGAAATATCGACTTGCTTGACATCCACATCGAACAGCAGCAGCTGACATGCTGCAATTCAGATTACAGGTACGAAGAAGGAACCAAAGGCCTCCACAACGGGTAAGCGCATCCCATAATATTTGACCAGAGAGAGCTTGCAATGTTTAACAATCTCTGCAGCTTCACTTTGGTCCAGCGTTAAACAGAAAATAAATTTCTTGTATAATCAAACCTTGGTGACGATTCTGTGTTTTAATACTAAACTCTGATTTTGCGTCATTCTCTAGACAGCATATTGCCAATATTAGGAACTCCAGGTCTAAAATGGTTTAACCCACTATAAAAATGAATGGCATTTTTAAAAGAGCATATCTGTTCCAACACCCAACAATTATATACATTAAGTTGGAATATCTGCTACTGGCAGAGCAATTTAGCTACCAAATGTGACGAAGCTTACCAGTTTGTGTGGAGAATTTGGTGAGGTTATGATGCCACTTGTGCAGTAGTGTTTGTTGGCTTGCATGTGGTAACATTCACATTTTGGCTTGTAACTCAAAAAAATCCAGTAATAAAATTGTCTGTATCGCAAATCATATCAGTTTTGAACTTTGAATACCATTTTTATAAATGCCATTCTTTTTTCTCATAGAGAAAACCAGCTTACACCCTAATATGGGCATGATGCCAACTACAGAATATGGACTTCAGAGGTCTGCTACACTTCATGAATGCATAGAGCTGAATAGTAAAAACTAATGTGCATATGCATATTGTGTGTTAAAAGTATATTATATTAATTCAAAATACAATCATATCATGTACTTTAAATACAGTTTCTAGAAACGGATACATTTCATCCAGTGCATGTGCCCATTAGTATAATATGTATCTTAAAACTGAAGTACTGTTAGGATCTGCAAACTAGGATCTGCAATGGATGTCTCATGCACAGATATTTCTAGACTTATTTCACCCCACTACAAACATTTCATCCAGGTTTAACAACATTTTTTTGCTAAATAATTTGTGGGTGTGGGGGGAAAAAAAGTAAACCAAACCATAAAGAGAAGTGGGAGATTATAGCATGACAGGAGTTTCTGTGTGAAGTGCCAATGCATTTTGCGTTAGTGGGTTAATTGAACAATTTACAAGGCATTGAAAAAAGCCCGGCATCACCTTCTTTGGTGAAGGTCACCTCAAAACTGTCTACAAGAAGGGAGAGAAGATAAACCTGGGTCAGTCAGAGAAAGGAGGAGATTCATCACAAAGAGAGAAAGGCAAGGCGACAGAAAAGATAACTTCACATTCATATATTCATGTAGGGCTAGTAATAATTTAGTTTGCATTCAGAAGGTTGAAATTGAACACAGATCTGCTCAGAGGAAATCTTTAGTATTTGCAAGATGCAGAGTGCAGACTCAGATGTTATTTTGAGCTCTGATATGTATGTATGTATGTATCAGACTACATTGTATACATTATTAGAAAAGTATGTTTCAGATGCACATTCACAGAGCCAAGTTGGCAGCCGTATAGAAAGAAGATTTTAGTACCGTTCAGTCAGGCAGCCTTCTAATTAAACCACATCATTCTTTCACACACTCTTACCGAATTAATATAAGCAACAGCTTGTACTTGTAGAGGAACTTACCAACAAAAGTTCCAAACAACACTCAAAACAGCATGCAAGACAATACACATTTCCTGATACCGTCATACCATGTATAGTGTTTCCCCCATCATTAAATAATCATTTTGAGATTGAATTACTGTTTTTTGGTTTTACTGTTTGATCACAGTTTCCATTAAAGACCACAAACAAAACCTTTAGAAGACAAGGGCATATTAGTGCTAATTGTTCCATTACTTCAGGTATCAAAGGTAATCCAGAATACATTAAACGTTGTCTTCAAAAACAATTATATTATGTTCAACTATGAGCTTAATCGTGATAATGGGTTCAACAAACTTAACATTACTGAACAAGACACACTATGGCGGTGAAGATTTCCTTGGGTTGTGTTTTACTGCATTATCAGGTCCAGTCTGGCCCCCATCCTTGGCCCCTGACTGGTGGAGCTGTCTACCCTGTTTTCACCTCAACAATTAGAGATGGATTTCCTATTAGAAGCTGCTGTTCAGAGCAAGTCATGCAGGAGCAGCTTTGTGCCTCCTCAGTGCACTCTCCAGCTCTAATGACTGGCTCTGCACGCTCTTCTAAACTACAAAGAAGCCCTACAATCCAAACTCCTGTTCCAAAATAAGCACAAGGAGTCCTGCTCCCTCAGTAAACCATACTGATAACAGCACCTCATGGGGTCGTAATATAGCTGAGATCAAGGCTATACCACACATTCAACATTTCCACAGTACCAAGCAAAATACTGAACAATTCTATGACATTCAATACCAAATGTTTATATCAATGTGGTCCTAAAGTTGTTGAATTGGTTGGTTTATTAACATTTTGCATGCATGTAATCAGCATTAGTTGCTTTTTTTGTTAGTTGCCTATTCATTTCCCGTTACCGGTGCAGTACTGCTTGTTAAAGACAAGGTGGCATGGGAACTTTTCATTCAAATCCGTGAAGAGCTGTATAGATTACGTGGCAGAAATATTTCAGCATGACAAACGCTCAGCTGGGATAATTTGAAGGATTTACAGTAATTGATTAATGCAGCAGACACCACGCACTCTAGGCTTTTTCTTTACTGTCAGACGAGACACATGGAGCTGCTTCAGCGACAAATCTCGCCATGTTTCCATTTCTGCTTGTTATTCATCAAAGGGGGATCTTTATAACTTTGTTGTATTCAATAGTAACTAGGGATGAAACGATCATGAATTTATGCAGCTCGTTCTGATTCCAGCTCCAATTGTGCATCACTAATAGCAACTCTGTGAATGAAGTCCGAACATGATCAGAAGTCAAAACCTCACAACCAGGCAAAAAAAACCCTAAATCTGTCAAACACTAGGGAATACTAGATTTTAAATGCCAAAAATAATTTACCTATAACAGTGGTCATCTAAGTAATTCTTCAGTTTCCAACATAAGATCTTTTTGGCAAAGATAGGATCTTAAAAACACTTACATTTCTGCCATGGGAAATTAAAGAACTGCAGCACATAAAAACCACAGTTTCTCCACTATTTATTTTAAATTTATGGTTTTATAAAAATCTACTGAGAAAATCAAAAGCCATTTTGGTCTAGAATTACCATGTTCGCTCCCGCTCCGGACATTAATGTTAGCAATTTGAAATATCTCTTGCGTGGTATTAAAAAGGAATACTGGTGAAAGTGTTTCGAGTCAGAGCTCCCTGAGAGAGGGTTTAGCAGCACATTATGTGGTCTGCCTGATGATTGTGAATATAATGTGTGCTGTAATGGACAATCAAACATAACTAGAAGGGGCTGCGTTACTGGAGCCCAGCAGTAAAAGAAGCGCAGCGCGTGCCTGAAAACACACTCACAGCCATGCTGCATTAGTCAGCGTGGCAGAAAGTCCTGGACTAACCAAGCCTGGCAACCAGTCACCCACACAGCCTCGTGATGCCTCCTAACGCAATCTGAGAACGAGTGTTGCTGAAGTCAGAGAGCCAAGCTTCTTTACTCCCACGGCAGGCTTACCACAGGCATATCCATCCATTGTCCTGTTTCTTTTATACTGGTGAATGTATCAGTGGATTAAACGTCTACCTACAGAATAATAAGACGATCTACCAGGACATTTATGATACATAATGAAAACTCAGAGTGACTATTAAAGCGGTATCTAATTAATAGGGATGTGTATCAGTTTGAATTTACTGATGCCGGCAGTGATACTGATACTGCTCTATCGAAGCCATTTTTGATACCACTCTCCATAATTAGAACAATCAGAAGAAACAGAGACATAGGAAATGCTTACGAAAAAAAAAAATCTCAGTTTCCCATATATGTAAGAAGAGAGGAAGTCATTACAAATGTATAACTCATGTGCAGTGGTGATGTACTGAGCCTCAATCCCATCCCTCCCAAGAAACCAATCTAGCATCAACCACTCAAAATGAAATGGCCCCTTATTGTCACACATGAACAGTGTGAAATTCTTTCCCTGCATTTAACCCATTCACCAACTGAAGCAGGAGGCTGCCACCAACGAGGGGTGCAGAAGGAGTAGTGTGTGGGAACGGTAACTTGCTCCATGGTACCCCAGTGAATACACTAGCAATCCAAGTTTTCAAACCTACTGCTCACAGGGGCAAACCCCTAACCAACCGGTCACCCATTAGTTCCAAATGCCAGCTTTGTAAGAATGCACTGATGTCGCATATTTCAGTAATGACCAATGAGAAACCAGTACTAGTCGAGTAATGGTTCTTGGTCCCCTAATTAATAAAAGTATAAAAATGAGGAGTGACCTGACAGTGAAAAAACAACCGAAATTTATTATTATACCATTTAATTCTGATTTATATCAAAATTATCCATCAAAACCCAGGTGTGAGTCCCTTGTGAAATTTCAAAATGTGCTGACTGCTTTCCTAAAAGGTCAGAAGCAAATCTACGTGTCAGAATCAACAACCCGGTAAATTAAACAAGATTTTAGCCAATAGACATTTACAGCAGGTGGACATGATTCCACAGGAGGTGAAACGCTCCCAAGCAGGCGATGTGAAAGGTGGCCTGGGAGAACTCTGACCTGGCACTAGAGCTGAGAGCGGAGGCAGAGTGTTCACAATGCACCTACTGCATAAAGAGCTTTGAAATGAGGCCAAAGTAAATCTCCCTCTGATTAGTAGAGGCCAGAGCTAAAGCTAGCACTGGGCGTCCTCTTTCGCTGTGCTACGCACATTCAAGAGGCAACAATACCATATAAGCAAACTAGGCAAACTGATGAAAGTGCCACTGTCATGTGACTGATTTATACATGGAGTTAACTATGAGCTTTTAATACATAAATATTCTACAAGTCTAGAACATTACAATTAGGGGAAAAACTTCCATTTACAATATGTTAGAGAAAGAACCGCAGGTGGTATTTTGTAATGAATGTTTACAGGTGCTCCTGTACTGCAGCACCCAACCAGCATGAATATTTTACCAAGGCACATAAACCTCATTAACCTACCAGAGCAAAGCCAGAGAGCACATTAGGAAAAATAAAAACTTACAGCGAGAGCTGACTCCAGCGATTAGTGTTTTAAACTGCAGGTCTAATGGCAATATAATGACATTAGAGAAAGAGTAATGCGATTAAGCTTTGCCACGGAGGCATCTCTGAACTGCATATACACAGAAACCTTTTTTAATCACATAAACAAAACCTCATTCAACAAAATCAGGTCAACAAAGAGCATTCAAGCTCTGAGTATAAAGTAAATAAAAGAAACTGAAATATATCTATCCGGTCCTGAAATTGGTCCCTGGGCGACTAATTTTCATATAACACGATTCACAAAGTTCAGAAAGGTGCAACACAACTGCTGCAAAACCACTGGAGATGATGACTGAATAGAGAAGGTTCAGAGATGATGAAAGAAGTTCCTCTTACCTGCATAGCGCAATGGGGCATCCTTATCCAGAGCTATCAGTGGAGGATCCAGGAGAATTTTGTCGTCGTTTTCTGTTACGATCCCATGATACGTGGTCTCAATCCATGGCTTATGCTTATTAACTGTCAAAAAAGGGAAAAAGAAAGATTTGTTTTTTTAAGGCCAATAAAGGGCAATTCAATAAACATCACACATCACAACAGGTTATTACAAAGACAGCCAGCTGCAACCGTTTATTACACAGTCAAGTTTTGAGTGGTAAATGAAGAAAATGCAAGGGAGCACATGCACCAGAAATACTACAAACAGAAATTACAATCACTTTTATAATATACACAGAAGAAAAAAAAACACAAATGAAACTGAAGAGACTGACAACAGAACAGGTGCTTGTTGCTATGACAAACATTTATTTGGCATTGGTGATCATGCAAAATGAAATTGCATTTATTGATGCCAAATTTTCATTAATATTTTCAAAGCCACTAGGAGTCCTTAACCTGGAGAGTGCAGCAACTGTCTGCCAAACACCTGAATTAACTTTCCACGGAAGTACAACATTACCTTTGACCGAGTGAAAAGAAAATGAAAGTGCCTGGTGCAGGAAAGAGTCATTAAAAAGCAGTTTTCCCATCATGTCCGACTGAACTACAGCTGATTCTTAAGGAGGTGCAGTTGTCAGAATGTGCTAACATTGTTGTCCATGTTACAGTACTACTACTGTACTAAAATAGCAGTAACATGTTTAGTGTTGACATCTCACAACCCTGCCAATCAGCCAGGGTATCAAAATTCAAGGTTCTTTATTTGTCCTATAGAGAGTTATATAGTATATGTAGTATATGTCTGTAGGAGTGTGGTGAAAGAGTTTGTGTGCAATATAGTTACAATCAGAGATCGACCGATATATCGTTTTAACAATATTTTCCCAAAATTTAAGCATTTTACCATAATCGGTTATCAGTTTTGTTATATCGGTTTAACCCATAAACACCGCCATCTAGTGGGTATTTTGAGAATTACATGCATGATCGCCATTTCAGCACAGTGTCTGACGGGAAACTGCGTGCAAAATTAAGTATACTTTCTTGCTTTACTAAATTTAGTAAACTTTATTAAACATAACAGCTATTAATGCACACATTAGATGTTACATAAATGACTAATATGTTGTTTATGCAGCTTGTAGATATGTAGTTTATGCACCACTGAAGACTTTAGTAACAGTGTCGTTTTTTATCATTTTTTTTAGGTTTTTTGTTTTTGCACTTTCAGACCTCTTTTTTTGAGTTGTGTGCAAGGAGGGAGTGATTATTACAAATAAAAGAGTTTGTTCAGTTCAGTGCTGTTGTAATAATTGTGTCAAAAACCGAAGTATAATAGTAAATAAATATCTGTTCTGAATATCGGTTATCAGGGAACATAAACATGCAAAAAATGGGTATCGGTAATAAAAAAAATCTATATCGGTCTATCACTAGTTACAATAAATTAAGGAGAAAATTGTAGGCTAGAACAAAGTAATAAGATACTTTATAAGATAATAAACATCAGAAGTGTAAACAGTAAAAGATTTACAAGGGTAAACAAGGCCTGAGGTGTACAAAATAATGTACAGAATAGACTATGAACTGTAACGCGTAGTGTGCTAGTAACTGTTGATATATTTAGACATAAATGGAGGGTCTCTGAGTCTGGATGGATATTCTTGGAACATGTTTGTGTGTCTACCCTGTGATGGATTGGTGACTTGTCCAGCATATTTCTATGCCTTTCACCCTCCCCTGCTGGAAGAGCCTCCAACCCCCCATACCCCCACCCCCAAAACCCTGGTTAGGATAAGGAGCTCAAGTAATGGATGAATGGATGTGAAACTGGTTAATAAGTTTAAAGTACAGCTCATTCTGTCAACATTGCTCATCCTGGATGACTAGTAACACAAAGCTTGTCCGTCAGAACGGCTCAGTCAAACACTAAACTAAGTAAATTACACATTATGTATTTAAAATTATGGTCATGCTGAAGACAGATGCATGAAAAATCAGTGATCTGGTGATTTGGTGTTTGTTTAAAAACAACAATCTGTCACAAAGTTAATCGTATTTTACTAATTGAAGTAAAACAAATGTCAAACTGTATTGTTACAACTCTTTACATTTTCAGGCCAAATTAAAGTTGATAATCAATTTTGTTCATTAACGGACATGAATGCTTGACTGGCAACATTTCCATTGTTTATTTGCAGCACTATTTGTTGCAACATAATCTACAGCAGTGGTGGTTGTATACAGAATCGCTAGAATTTGTCTTTGTTTTTATGATCCATGTATTTAAAATTTCCACATTGTATCATCACCCTTGATTCAGTATCTTTTCGGTAACTGGTATCTTGAGAATCCATTAAATTTGTGGTTGGAAAAATGTTTTTGAGTGACAATAATAAGTACTTATAAACGTGTGGACGAAAGTTATGAAAACTAATGGGTTCCTCAGTATGTCTTTGTCCCCTTCAGTCCATGTACAGTGGTTACCATGCCTCTACTTGTACTGAGAACACTGTGGAACATCTCTGGCCAGCTCATTAGTGTTGATAGAGGGCTGCGTGCTCTGCTGGAGCCGAAAGCGAGGCAGACAGGCCTGCGACTTTGGCTTTAGGTTGCAGAAAGTGCTGCCACAACACCGTCAGGACACACACACACACACACACACACCATGAAGGGAGAATGTGAAGGGCAGACTGCTCGCTTCCACAGCTAATGGGCATACACACCCAAATGTGAACGCCTCAGCGGCTCCTGAGCGAAATGCAAAGCCCTCACTGTGGTGTGCTCATTGTGCACAGGCAGCACTGACAGCAGGACAGCAGCAGGAAACAGGAGGCTGCTGGGAAACTGGGGGAGCTGTCCACACCACAGGCCAGCACGTTACTGAATACGGCTCAATCAGAGTCAAAACACTGCCAAAGCTAAAGAATCTCAGGGCAGATAGCAACCCGCCGGTCACAGACTTTTAAAAGGATTTTTTAAAGGTTCTAGAAAGATTCTCTAACGGTTCTAGACACAACCATGGCAGCACAGCAGTGATTCTTTCCTGGTATAGTAAAGGGTAGTACAGAGATCATACTGACTGTGTGAAAGCACTAATAGAACTGACTTAATTTTCTAAGGGCACCTGTCACGGCTCATTGCCGCAGGAAAGGAGAAGGGGGAGACGCTTCAGCAGCAAATAATAATATTTAATAAAGAA
>JBBKCR010000128.1:21714123-21729310 GCA_037577295.1 Ladigesia roloffi | reverse complement strand
AAAGTAAAGGGACACTAATACTCGGGAGACAGATCACGGGAAGGGCGTGACGGAGACGAGGTGGCCGTCACAGTACCAAATTGGTCAAACGTTATTCAGGCCACTCAAAGATGCAAAAGCATATTGGATTCATTGTAACATATTGTGGATTTTGTATTGTTTTTTTAAGCCAGCATTTGGTAGATGTTTAAATGTGACTGATATTTTGCATCTTTTTTGTAAATGTTTTGTATTCATCTAGAACATACTGATGGTTCTGGGTTGCTATTCTAAAATTCCTTTACTTTAATGTATTTGTAACCTCCAAGTTTATTATAATGATAAAAATTAAGTTCTAGACAATAACAATTATAGACAAATGAAGTCAAATTTACACTTCCAATAAGAAGGCATACATATATTGTCTGCAGGTAACTGCTTTAAAAAAGGATTGATGCTTAGATGTGAACCATATCAGAAACTGATATTTGAGGACACACTGATTGCAAACAAAAAGAGCAAAATTTACAAGACACTGGCTGGGCTACTGCAGTGCAGCTAAAATGTCTGCAGCACAAAAGAGCATAACCTCCAGTCACTCATCCAAGGTGATGGGATTTATCACTCTGGAAGATCAGCTGTCCTCTGTTGTGGTGAATAGAGAGCTTCAACAACCGCAACATCTTCAGCCATTTTACACAGATTATTTGGTTCAGATCCTTAATAGTTGCTTGGTTACGAGAATATCCACTGATATATCTTTGTATTACTTAAAATGTTTCAGGGAAATTAACCACCTGTCACTACAGAGGTAAAATAAATTTACTTTAGAAGTGGAATATTATAATGCCTGCAATACATCTACTCCACCAGTGGTTAACAGTACTATGTGTATATTCTGGATGGATCCAAATTCAAATTTACACCACAATGTCTCAAATCATTTTAATATTAATGCTTTATTATACAAAGTATGGAAGTAGCCAAACATTGATGTATTTGAAAGGTGTTATGCATTAGTACCTAAAATGACTGCAACGTTTCTATACTTTTTGATTTCCCCAAACATAAAAACCTGATTCACACAGTTTGTTGAGTAGCGGTTTGGCAGGTGCTTTTATTGTCTGTAAGTCAGTTGTGATCTCCCTCATAAATCGTCTTAACGGCAAAGCTCACATGACCTGAGGGGTACTGCAGCTTGCTGTCTTTCGACAGATTGCGAGACCAGACTACCCAGATAATCCCTTTTAGAGTCCCAGGTTCGTAAAACCTTAAGAGGCGACACACCATTAAATCACATGCCTAAAGGGCAGACAAGGACAGGATGATACTTTCTGTCAAAACTGTTTGGTCAATGTGGTCCAGTATCAGCTTCAGGCAATGAAATCAAGTCTTTCAAGCTTCCACGTTTTACTAAAAAATTCAATGGGAACACTACCATGCAGTAATAAAGTGTCAATGAGCAGCTCAACGTTAACTGTCAATTAATTTACTTCAGCTTATAGCCAAGGCCTAGCTTGCATTACATTGGGACAGGCATCCCACCCAGCTTGAGAGAGCAAGGCCAATTATTCTCTCCCAGACTTGCAGCCATTGATGGCTGTGATATCCTTTATTTAGGACATAAGACAATTGTTAACTCAATTCAAAGGCAGTAAGGCAACTCCACTCTGAGCCATTATAAGACCACAGGTTCCGACCCAGCTAACCACATCCTGCTGTTGTGAACTCTGCAAGAGCGGCTGACCTCAAGCTGCCCCAGAGGTCGCAGCAAATGATGCTACTTAAAGTCACTCTGGGGAACAATGGCAGACAAATAAACACTGGCAAAGGGGTGGGCTTTGGGCTGGGTGGGTAAATGAGATTACTGAAGGAATTCTGATGTGGTCTACAAAGTAAGAGGGCAGTGCTGTTCCAGCTCGTGCCAGCAGTGTGGCAGGGCACCCGGCCAGCCAGCCGCACACACTACCATTACATGTGGAAATAATTTTCTGTCATATGCTGGACCATTACCATTAATTGTGCAGATCTGAAGCCACATCAGCCAGCAGTGCACACTCTGATGGTTGATAAAGGAACCACAACAGAAGACACGATAAAATATACAGCTGGCATTATTCTCTGCTCATTAGACAAGCCCACCACAACACAAACTCGAAAAGTGTCTGCCAGTGATAAAATATGAGTTAGCGAAGCTGTGTAAGAAATGAAACTACCAAAATAAAAAACAAAAAAGCTGACTACTCTTTAAGCTTCAGAAAAAAAAATTTCAAAGGCAAGTTTTTATTATTTTCTCAGTTTTTTTATGACTACTCACACATCCAACGCTGATCTAGAGGCTGTTTAGTCTGCTGAACTAAAAATCAGTTAACCGAGCGTTGGTTCAGAAGAACATTCATGTGTTGGATACGTACCATTTTCATACACTGAAGCGCAAACTATAGACATGTGGAGACGTTCATCTTGTATTTATTAGCCCTGAAAAGGTCTCACGCTGCTGCAGATGTAGTAAATAGTGCAGTGCCACTCAGCTTGTTAATATAGGTCGCAGTTATATAAGCAGACAATCTTATGCAGTGCAACTCTACAAATGTCAGTCTGGATACTTTGTTCTCAAGCAAAATGGGAATGTGTTGCCATTTTTTTTTTCTATTTTTCTACAGAGGTGTCAGTTCAGCACTTGCAATGAGTCCCCTTAAGCCCACTATGACCCACTAACAGTGAAAAAATGGGTTTACAGTGTCTCCGTTCATAACCAAAATGAACTTGAATCCATCTTTTCTTCAGACTGCTTTACTTCTGATAAATGGGAATGGTAAGATTTTCCCAGATTGCCTTAATGTGAGTTAAATCTACAACATCGCACCACTTACTTCTCATCAAATCTTTATGGAAGTCTGCAGACTGAAATTAGCAGCTAATGATGGAGACAAGAATGGAGACACGCATGGCTTGAAGCAATCTGTGGCTGTGCAGTGGAAAGAGAGCAAATTTAGTGCGTGCGTGCGTTTGATAGCAGGGGTAAATAAGCTCTGTCTGCCGCAGGGAAGTGAAGGTATCCGGAACAAGCTTGCACATCAGCCAACAGCTAACTGCCAACCTCAGCATTCCAGGCTGCATACTGATGCTAGCAGAGAGAGAAAGGTCCCATCGCTGCCTTTTCACATTTTCTCCTGCACAGATACACACTCAGACCCAGCTTCCAGTGTTAGCACATGCCAGAATGAGATGTAGGCCGATAGGTCAACATTCAATTTGTTAATAATCAAATAATCATCCAATTGCTTTAATGATAAATCTCACTTTTTCAAGGTCAAAACAAACAATTGGACATCATACATGTGCACAACAGATTTAAAACACTTTGCTGCAAAAAGGAAGCCTTTAAATATGTGAGCTATGGGATGTATTTGTAGTAGTCATGTTGAAAGAATACAACTGTTACCATGTCACCCAAAAAGCCTGGTTTGTCTGTTCCTGTTTGAAAATGTTCTAAAACAGTCATCACTTTTTATACAGGCACGATTTCTGCCTGCCATAGCGGCACACGGCCCCTAGCCCCCCACACCCAAAGCAACTCATGTATTCATCACCAGACACAGTCTTTTAATAGAGAAGGTAAATTTAAACACGCTTTGTAAAGCATTTTGTTTTTGTGGCTTCCAGAACCATTAAGTCAAGGCAAATAATGTCACACACACTGATGGGGAGCACAAGAGGTCACTACACAAGGCATGTAAAACTGGTCCCAAACTCATGAACCCAGTGACACCTAATCCTATAACAAGACACTCCTGTTTCATTTACAGACAAGGTCATGGACTAGCAAGACTTTAAGTGGTAACAGTGGTGTATCACATATCCTGTATGAGAAGACCTTTGGGCTAAAAGCTAGAATCCAATAGCGATGTACAAATGCAACACAGTTCTAAATCACTATATCTATATAGTCTTCAACAAGTCTTCAGAGTGGAGAGGAGGTGGGCTTAGTCAAACAGACTTACACAGCAAAGGCTTATTACAAATAGTTTTTCCATAAAACATACACACCAAAAATCAACATTAATAATCCATTATTTTCCAAATTGTTAATATATATGTTAATATATATGTTAATAATAATGTTATATCAAGGCTTACCGGTATATCAAATCATTTTTCCAAAAAACATACACACAAAAAATGCATTATTTTCCAAATGATTAATATAGCAGTAATTGAGAAAACTCTGTAGCTCCTTCCATCAACCTAAACATTACAATTCAATGTAGCTCAAAGAAAGTTGGCTTTATTATCTGATTAGATAAAACACTTCTTTAAGCACCTCTGAGACGTAGTGCAGGTCACAAGGCTGCTGTTAAAAGTCTAAATATTTCGGAAGGAAAATAAAAGATAATTTTGTGAATAATACAGTTTTATCGCTAAACAAGTCATTATCCTGTAATTATAGGAGAGGCGGCTCAGGCAGCGCTATCAGCAGTCATAATAAACGGACATAATTACTGTGGCTTGGGCGCAGGAACCCGAGAGACATCTTAAGTGTTGCAGCCAAGTATAGAACAATTCCACATGATCTGCTGTT
Organism: Ladigesia roloffi; assembly: GCA_037577295.1. Classification (NCBI taxonomy): domain Eukaryota; kingdom Metazoa; phylum Chordata; class Actinopteri; order Characiformes; family Alestidae; genus Ladigesia; species Ladigesia roloffi. Next base: position 21,724,749 of record JBBKCR010000128.1, on the reverse strand, counting down.
GAACCTGACCACAGGCAGTGAATACTACTTTAAAAAGAACTATGTATTAAAGTGAATGGGTACAATGACAATGACATATTTGGTCAGCAGGAAAAGTAGCACTAGCAGTGTCACATTTAAGAATATTATTAACTATTAAACTACCAATATAAAGATCTTAACCAGCATTTAACCTGCTGCACCACACTAAAGCAAGTTAAACAAGAATAATCATATTTTAATAGCATAAAATGCAGTTGATCAGTGTTCCTCGTGCACTAAAATATACATAATATGCTCAGAAAATAATACTGAGCCAAAGAATTACCTTTAGTGTGCATACTTATAATTAGATGCCTTCACATAATCGTTCATTAAATGTGTTGAAGACGTATGTATGCAAATTTGCACTCTATTTACACCACAGGTCCCATATGAAAACCCCTTTGTTGACATTTCTATTTAGCCTTGACGGCCTGCATGACAATCCTGTATCTGGCAGCTTTAAATGGCTTGGTTAAGGATCGCTAAGGCCTGCTATTTCCGGTCAGTACAGAGCAGAGACTGTGACGTGAAAATAATCACACCCGTAGTGTGACTTTACAACAGCCACTGCCAATTAACACCAGCTCCTCCCTGTTCACACCTCTAGTGCAAGGGGGTGTGAGATCTCACAAAGCACACACAGCAATCACAACTTCAAAAAACAACAACAAAAAAAAACCTGGTGAACATCTCGGCATACTTCGCAAATTACCTGTATCTGCACCTGGATGGCTGAGAAACCAGACTTCAAAAGGTTTTTAACAAAGAATCCCTCGATTCAAGGTCTCATCTTAAATTTGTTACTGTGGCTTGATGTCTTCACTGGCTTGAAATCCTTCCCGTGAGAATAAGTGAAGGACAATAGGGCAAACTAATCCAGCATGACAATAGCCCAACTTGAGCACAAAGCACTCTGGGAAGCTCAGTGACACCACACCTTCAGCAGCCCTTTCGCTACATCCTATATAGACTTGAGAGAAAACACAAGTGAGCCAACTCTAGCATTAGCTTTCACTACAGGAACAGAAAACAGCAGATAGGACAGACTTTCTATAACAGAAACTACTAGAAAACCCCTGGTCTCCCAACTTGATTTACATCCCAGAAGGACACGATCACCACAGTTAAATACAAAACTAAAACATTTACCTTCCACTGGAATTCAGAGTCTGCTTCATAGGGCTGTAATTCTTGGTCTGTATAATAAGGCTGCCACAAACACTCAAGCTCACACTTTTAAAAAAGATTTTAATCATGCATTACAATGCATACTTTTGATGAACTGGGTTCACAATCTAAGTTAAGTTTCTCCAAAGTCACTATAATGCCATGTTTCGGAGAAAGAAAATACCCACAGCAGTAGGATCTCTCAAATGCATATCCCTTTAAAGTCAAATATTTAAATCAAAGGTTTATTAAATAGCACATAAAAAATACTTAATTTATCATCAAAAACAAACTTATTTAATTATGGATTTAATCTAGAGTGACCATGCAAAAAATAAAGGACATGCCTGCCAGACTCACCCATTCATTTTTGTATTTCTACACATATTTATTTATATAGGAGTATTTATTTTCAATATTCTACAGATAACAATTAAGCACATTTCAGCAAATCCATTTGAAAACAAGGTTTTTTAAAGTATCAAAATAATTTTAAGGCTGTTCAATCATGCGTTAGCCTACAGTCCAATGGTCACAGTGGTTTTTCAACAGAAAAATTTATGGCTAATCAGTTTTCCTTTTTTTTTGTTTGAAAGACAAACAAAACCTATCACACCAGCAGGGTGATCAAACGCGAGCTAGGATCCGGACTGAGGGGCATCTAATTGGACAGGCATATCTAAGTGTTTGCATTCGAGTGAAAGGGTATCTTAACTGCTGGAGTGATCCACAATCACAGAGCAGCAACTGTTCAGAAGTTTAATTCCCTGTAAGCAAACCCTGGGGCCCCATGCACAAAAATCTCCCCTTCACACAGTAGAGGTTGTTGGCCACAGGCAGCCAGGCAGGGGGTCCCTATGTACTCAAGGAAACGTCTGTTTGTCCACCACAGCAATCACAACACAGACGACAAGGCAAAGTCGTTTTCATGGAGGGTGGGGGTTTGGGTGGGGGAGGGGGTTGGATTGGGGGGGGGGTGTGAATGGGGTTCAAGCTGGGCCTCTCTGAGCGCCACACAAAGAGCCAGTGAAAACGAAGTCCGGCCCCACAGAGGCAGAGCTTCCTACCTGTGGCTGAAGCACACACGCATCTTTTAGCTCCAGGTAATGGCCTCTCTGGTTACCTGTTCCCATGGAGTCGGCAGGTCTGAGGCAGCCAGACACAAACTAGCAAAGGGATGCGTTTCCCCAGAACACAAAGAGACATCTCAGTGGAAGCTCTAAGCAAGTACACCGATTTTACAGGAAAGGGAATTCGAAAATTCTATCGGGACACAACAAAAAGATCATTAGGACCCCGCTACTAATGACTCTGTATTTCCCTTCAAGTTATGAAAAGACAAACATGAATGTGGAGACCTTAACCGTACTCCCATTTCATCTTACTGTGATAGTGGTCTAATCAGCAATTAATTAAAAGCTCACTTATGAATCTTTGCAGTTTATTGTTAAAATTATTCTCCACATTACAGTTTATTCGATCACTATTAAATCATTTACAACTTACTACGGACAATGAAACATTTCCACCCCTTTTAACAACTTCCAACAACTTAAAGATTCAGCATCCTTAAAGAATTATGTGGCATACGCACCTGCAACAACTTTTTATTTTAGAAAAAACGGATTTCAAACTTCAAATATGATCCTTTCTCATCAATATTCATAAAATCTAATCTATTCACATCCAAAACAAAGAACAGCAAAAAGACACCCAATAAGAGTAGCAAAGTCCTTGAAAACCAACATCCCTGATGTTTAATACTGACTTTTGTCTTTAAAAGGTCAAATCCATTGCACGACTGTGTGAGCCATGTGCGCAAACTTAATATTCAGCACTGAATGACCTTTTCATGACAGATCACTGACTCAATTCAGCACTCGCTGGACCCAATGAAATTAGAACTGGGCTCCACCCAGACGAAGGTCGATCGTCCCTGGGACTTCGAACACCAGCTCTGCACAGAACGGATAAGGAAACTGGCTTCAAAAACAGATGATCTGAGCTATAGTGACTAAATTGCTTTCTCCATCTATGGAATTCACAATCTGCCTCAGAATGCGGCGAGCAGAAATCCTGAGTTAATATTCTAGCAACAGTGGACACATTGTGATGTGTTCACTCCGGCACGCGGACGTGAACTGCAGGCCAAGAAACCCTTTGTTCAAGTTCAAATCCTGGGAAAAAACAGGGCAAAAAAAACAAGGCGGCAAATAACACTATATTTGCAATATGGAGAGACAATATTAAACAGTTAAACATTTATAGAGGAGGAAGAGATCAATCAGAATGAAACCAGCACTAGTCAAAGGTCATATAGCCTAAAACAATTACACACTGCATGGTGAAAGATTCTGGATAAAGCAGGACTTATATAATAAATAATCACAACAAAAATATTACTGCAAACACTGTCAACAGAAATGTCCATCTTTCTCTCTCTCTCTCTCACTCACTCACACACACACACATGCACACACATACAGACACACACACACACACACACACACACACACACACACACACACACACACACACACACTTGAGTCTCAAGCAAGACATGATGGTCAATGCATAATTTTTATGAAAATGATTTAACATGATTTCCAGAGTGTTATGATATTCTGATGTATTGTAAGCTATCTTGCCAATGCCAGTCCATGTGCCACTTTTGATTAACATTCTCCAAAGCTGTAAATTAACTTCTGTGAATTTAAACTGGAAACAACCCATTGCTCCCCTTCGAGAAGAACAATGAGTCCAATATCTTTCCCTTGAGGGTAAGCATGGTTAGCTATTTCAGTCCTGCATCTAGGCAGGGTTCATTCTCCCGACATTGTTTATTGAGGCCTAATAAAACATTAAAACCATGATGGATGCAGCAGAAACAGAAAGGTACCATTACGGGTGCCCTCATAACCACGTCACGAGTATTGCTGGCATGCTAGCTAGCCTGTTAATTTCATGTTTTAAGTTTGTACACCAGGCTGTCTGGAAGTGAAGACGGGTCAACCGAGGCTTCCCACTGAGCCAGCCCTGCTGAGACAAGCAGAGCGTCTGGCTGGGGGCACAATCTATGAGCAGGCAGCTGTGTATCCTAAATCCACTCTAATTTGAAATGTTCTGCACTGCTTAAGAAGCATTTGAGAAGATAAAGAAATACAACCATAGCTGCTACGAGTGAGACGAACTGGGATCATTCGATTACATTATTATGATGTCTAGTTTTATGGCAAGGGCTGTTTAGTCTTCAGCAGTAAAATACAAGTTAACCCGTTTCAGGAGGAAAAGAAAAACTATACAAGCTTCCCATATAACTACCAACTCCCACTAACTAGTGGCCAGGCTACAGACGCAGTTCATTCTATTGACCACATGTTGGACTCATGCTGGATTCTCTAGATCATACTGGGTACCAATTAGTGCTGCAACGAATAAAAAAACCTCACGGTTCGAATCGGATCATGGTTTTAAGTCACGGATCGGATACATTTTTTAAAGCATCAGCAAAAAACGAAAACATTTAATGTTCCATTTACTTATTTGAGTATTTTTGCCCATTAAAAAACATTCAACTCAAGACACATTCCACGCAATTACATAAAAAACAACTTGGCTGCAATATAGTGCAAGATAATTATTTACATTGATGTGGACACAATCAAATCAATGTTTCTCACTTTGAAAGTGGAGAATTATATAAAAATCACATCACATTATATCCACATCAACAAATAAGAAAGAAAGCGAAGCAGACTTTAACTAAATTTTCTGGGGAGACTCTCACAAAGGGCGCGTTTAAAAGGCCGAAGTACCGAGAAGTTCTGATGTTACCGGTTCTGCTGTCGGTACTGGAAAAATAAGAAAAAACAACACGAAGGAGCTCGCACACACACTACACACAAGAATTCACACGCACAAACACAGACAACATGAGAGAACTTGTGCGCACACAAAATGATAGTTCGCACGCACACACACACAACAGGAGAGAACTCGCGCGCATACAGAACACGAGAGAACTCACACACACACAAAGAATGCGAGAGAACTCACGCGCGCACACACGCACACACACACAAAATGAGAGAATTCACCTACACACACACGCACACAACACGAGAGAATTCACACACACACACAACAGGAGAGAACTTGAATGCCCACACACACACAACATGACAGAATTGGCACACACACACACACACACACACACACACACAACAGGAGAGAACACTCACACATAACACAAGAGAACTCATATGCGCGCAAACACACCCACAAAAAGAAAGAATTCGCAATCCCACACACACACAACAGGAAAGAACACACACACACACACACACACACACACACACACAACACGAGAAAACTCACATACACACACACGAGAAAACTCACACACACACACACACACACAATTATGGAGTGACGATGGCACAAAGAGCCAAACAATCCAAAGTATTGTTACTTAGTTTGTAGTGAGTCCAACTTTTTTAGATTAGGGTTCAGTTTAAGGGTTTAAGTGTTTTTATTCTGTTCTCAATTTGTTTCAGTTTCAGTAAAAAAAAAAAAAAAAAAACGATAAGAATACCGTTAAAGTACCGAACCAATAAGTGGTATCGATATAAGTAGTAATACCATTAAAACCATAACGATACCCATCCCTAAATATGCCTGTGACAGTTTAGCCATATACTTTTGAAATGGACGCGCAACAAGATACGGTCTCAAGGCTGCAGGTATAAACGCCCTAATAGCTTTTGTAATAGCTTTAGCCCGGTCGGATTGGGCAGCAAAGGGCTGCTTAAATGCCGAGGATTTCAGCGAGTGTTGCGCAGCCTTCTCTCACCAGCATGATGTCGTTTAAAATGAGCAGCCATGCCCGTCGTGTTGCCCAGTTTCAAACGGCTTCCTTTTGCCACACTGTCCACAAACTGTGCTGGTTTTGTCCACCATTTGTCCACCACCCTTTCCCATCCAAATATTTAAGGGGGAAGCCAAAATGCTCCCACACATGACATCTACTGATGCTGGAGGTTTCTCAAGCTCTGCTCCTCCACTTGGACCACTATCGCTTGACACACTATCACACGCACCATACAGTGGAACTTTTTTTCCCTAATCTTTAGATCATGTACGTGCCTAACCGAGGAGATAGTTCTGTTCGGATCAACAGTGATCTGTTGCACCACTAGTACCAATAGTCAGCATTTTTGACTACATGCTTAACAAAAGTAAGTTTTAGAACAGTGAGTAATAGTGCATTTGACAGTACAGATGTCACTTTCATTTAATATCAGTAATAAAGGAACCTATTAGTTATTTCAACAATCATAAACGCACAATTCTTCACTTCTAATTGTAAAACATACATTCATAAGACCTTCTTTTCAGTTATGAACATAAAACCACTTTTCACTCCCCCTGGTGGAGAATGTTCAGACTGTTGAAAATGGCTTTATAATAACCAGTGGAATCCTTTTTTTCATCCAAATTTCAATCATGTAGCATGCATAATTTAATCAATTATTTTCTTTTTTGAGTAAGGATGTTCACTTAATTTAAAACTATTCATTTAAAAGGAAAACATTTTCTTCAAGGAGGAGCTACTAGACCTAAAATGTTCATGAACTGAGACCCACACCTGCAGGACCTTACAAATTAGTCTATGTTAAAAAACAGCATGCATATGAAGCAAAATGGATTGTTAAATGTTGCTAGATCCGTTGATGACTAGTATAACTGACCTTCATCGCAATTATAAAATGCCACACTGTACAATTGTCAGAGTAACAGTAATGTAACAGTAAGCTTTATTCAACACCCATTTGTACATGCGTACTCACTGCAGAAATACTGCTTCTGAAAAGGCATTAAAAATTGGGATTAATGGAGGTATATATCTTGTAACCTTTACATTTTTTATCACGTCCCCTGCTCACCAGAAGTGTGAGAGTTACAATGCACTTTTGAGAGTATGAAAAATTATAGCACGAAGAAGACCGTCGACTTTTAATTACAGCAGATAGGGGTCTGAATAACACACAAAATCAGTGGCCTTTCGTAGCCACAAAAGGTTTGTTTTTGCTATATTACTGACAGAATGAACCACATCGAAGCCTGCAAGTACAAGAAAAACACCAATAAAAAACATGGGAGAGCTGGGATGCAGCTCTAGTCCTAAATTCAGCTTTCACACGCAGATAACAGTTGGAAAGTTAGCAGGTGCGTTGCAGCAAACAGCCTTATTCAAACACACAGTCTCTGATAATACCATCAAGGGTAGTAAACTCCTGCTTTTACACAGAACCACAAGTGGCAATAAATCATGTTTCCAATGTCTCCCAGGACAGATGCCGAGAAGGCAGGAAAAACCAAATAAGGCAGAACAATTATTATCATGACTCGTGAGAGAAAACGCTGATCAATCCCTAGTGGCTGTTCTTCAATGCCTGAGCAAAATGGCTGAGAGAAAAAAAAACTGACATATTGTTCCCTCACTGTGGCACAATAAGATACTATATCGCTGATGTCTAGGGCTGCACAGCATGCACAAAATATTAGCACTGTGCTTATACTGTAACGTATTGCGATGCCTGTTCAATTCATTAAAAGGCCCATATTACCACTTTTCTTGAATTATCATGAAGGATTGAAGTATGCAAATATTAATAAAACATACAAAATATACATTAACTTCTCCACCCATACAGAGTATACATGTGATAACTAAGCTGCAATAATAACCCTTATTCAAATCAGTTTTTGTGATGTCACAAAACCAGGATATGTACATAGTCCATTTATTAATTCATGTTGATGTTCTAAGGATTGCTTCAGCAACATCATATTATGTAAACTCAGTAACAATCCCCTTGAGCTATGATTCGCCATCAAGTCAAAAACACAGATTGGTTAGATTTGCATATTGCAGTTCTCTGCAAAGTCACTGATATACAGAAAATAATGCTGTATTTTAAGGGTGTACAGAGTGGCTGCTATTTGTATCTGTATTTGTATTTGTTAAAAGGGAAAATTATTCATATACGTACTCATATTTGTTTTCGAGGTTCCCTAATACAAATATTTTAATATAAGTATTTGTCTGAATACGGTATTTGTAAAATATACATACACACACACACACACGAATATATATATATATATATATATTTATATATATATATATATATATCAAAACCATAATTTTAATTTCATCACTCACACACACCTTATTTTAATTTCATCACTCACACACACCTTGCACATGTCTAGTCTACTTGGAATTTGTTTACATACATCTGACCTTAAAATCTACACAGAGGTTTTAATTTTACACTTTCAAGCTAAATTAATCTAAAAACTAAAATACAAATAAATACAAAGGCAGCAGGTCACATGAAGCATCATCAAATAAAACAGAGGTATAACAATCAGAGATTATGAAATTATACCACATTTTGTTCAATATATTTAACAGTTGAGCCGACACCTATAAAATATTTATTCTTTATAAAAAATGTGCTATAACTGAAGCACTTTACTTAAATCATGCTACCCAGATGTCATCTTTAGTAACAACACAATGTATTGCAGTATCGCAACACACTGTTTTGCATCATGAATAGGGTGCTGGTTTGTTGCTAGAAAGTCAGACTGCAAAACACAGCTTTTCTTTAGTGTTTCTAGGATACAACTACATGGCCTGAATTGAGACCCCTCCATGTGCCATGAGAGGACCACGCAACAATTCGTTAATTATCCAATATGTTGACTGGTGGCCTCTGGTCATGCATTCCCAGCTGCCTCACATGGCAACTACATTATGCTTTGACAATTATTGCCACCCATCACCCCTTTATCCAGTCACTCGCAAGTCCTGTAAGAGCAGCCCCATTTGAGCCATTTCAATACTTGGCTTTCTTTGCATGTTTTCACATGTATTTGGCCATGTATTACTTATCTATAACCTTAACAGGCCGCTTTGAGGCCTACAATATCATATATCCTGGGTGGACCCACACAAAAAATGGCTGCACAAGCCTAAGTCTAGGTGGTGATGTTTCATAAGCACCTGGTCCTCGCTCTTGCATTCTCCTTCACACACCGAAAAGGAGAAAAGGTGGTTTGGAACGAAATGTCTTGATGCAGAATACCAGGGGACAAGTCCTCCAAGGCAGTGGGCAGACCACCGTCCTCAGCCATTTCAGTGCACCTGCAGCAATATCCTTCCACCGGGACACCACTGCCCTGCCCGACATCATGACGGCCATGCAATTTTAAAAGACTGCTCTATATGAGAGCTGCAATGCGTTTAAGCTTTTTCCTCTCACAGGCTGACACAACCTTCTCTGGCTTTCTTCTAGAGCCCAAAATCACGACGACCCCACCTCTCCAGCAGCAAAACAGTAGGATGAGCAGATTGTGGGTGAGTATAGGGGGGGCAAGATTAAGGCATGATTGGTGAGAATTAAGACAACAAATGGTGAAAACAGAACCGAAGAATGACTGGAGGGGTGTTGTCCTCATGATGGTCACCTCGACCAAGCCGAAAAAATGGCCCGTTTAGGTCGTTTTTTTACCTGAGCATCCTGTAAACATGATGCTGTGATTGAACCTCATTGAGAACACAGGCACACAGACACCGTTTGAGATTAGTCAGTTTGGTGAGACGGGGCATCATTAAAGGGAGAACTACACCTCCCTGATAAGCCCCATAGTGAGAACACACACGCACACACACACGTTATACCACCCTCCCAGTTTAAGGTTCGGGGACTGGTGCTGGAAGGAGACAGCAGGAGGAGAGCCCAGGCCGGGTAAGGTAGATAAATCTCGGTTCTCCGAAGAGAGCTCCTCTTACCTTTAGCCGCATCTGCGGTGCAGAGCAGAGCCAGCAGCAGCCCGACCGCACACTCGCACACCCGCATCCCAGCTTCTTCTCTAACGCCTAATGGGCTGACCGGCCGCTGTTGCCTCCCTGTCCGCCCGTACCGATGTTTTTCTTCGCTTGGTGAGGAAAATATCCAGAAGATGATAAACTCACTCACAGCGTTAGCTCTAAGATGGCTGCCGCCGCCACCGTACTGCGCTCTCTCTCTCTCTTTCCCTCGCTCGCTCTCGCTCTCTCACTGCTCCAATCTCTCGCACCCTCTCTCTCTTCTCTCTGCTCCAATCTCTCTCTCTCCTCTCTCTGCTACAATCTCTCTCTTCCCCCTCCCTCTCTCTCTCTCTCTCTCTCTGCTCTGTTCCAATCTCTCTCTTGCACTCTCTGCCCTGCTCCAATGTCTCTCTCTGCTATAATCTCTCTCTCTCTCTCTCTCTCTCTCTCTCACACACACACACACACACACACACACACACACACAAACACTCATCTCTCTCCCTCTCTATGTCCAAAGGGAGCTACGCGCCTTGTGCCGTCCCTGCTGT
>JBBKCR010000128.1:21648225-21704650 GCA_037577295.1 Ladigesia roloffi | reverse complement strand
TGACAGACGCCACTGCACGCAGACACAGTCAGCTACCCAATGAGAATTTTTATTCAATCCGAGCACGGATATTAACTGGTAAAACTCCTATCATACTCTTACTCGTCAAAAGTGCTTTATCCGTACCGGATACTCGTTTCAGCCGAGTATCCGGCTCATCCCTAAAATGTAGTATCACTTTTTTCTTTGTAATTCCCCAGAATATGGTTTTATAAAATAATCGGAATGTAATCAGATTAAGTTACTGCTCCCCAAAAGAGTTCCCCTCAAGGTCCTTTTTATTAGCATGGGGTTATAGAGCCATTGTAGTACCTGTAACAGTGCTCTATTGGGATTCTTAGTTTCTAATGTGAAGACGAATAATTAGAGAACGATTTTTAACACATTAAACAGTTTTATATGACCCGCTTCCACTTAATTTAAACTATTTAAAAGCAGCAAACGAGCATCACAGGCCTTTTTGTTGCCTCGTGTCCAAACTCATTCAGCTGCAGTTGGCAGGCTGTGCTGTCATCATGCTGTCCAGGCACACAGCGTTACATAATGTGAAGTGCTAAGGGCAGTTATCGGCTGGCACAGAGGCAGCAATCATAACAGACTCTCATGCTGCTCCACAGATTTGGTTTTAGGCAGCAGACAAATAGGCTTTGGGCCACAAGTCCCCGGACTCTGCTCAGACAGTCTGGGGACTGTCCCCAAGCTAGAGAAACTGGGCACACATCTGAGCTCAGTGCAGTTATCATAACACACAGTCATCCGTCTGTTAACAAACACACATTCTGAAAGCTTGGAGATGTCTCTTCACGCAACATTTCTTTTGAGTTTGCCACACCTTTTGTCCCTCCACAGCCTCTACTCTTTATGCTAGATTCTGGAACATTGCTGTGAGGATATGATTGCTGTCAGGACCTCAGCTCAGGTACTGATGTAAGATGATTATTTACAAATTATGACACCACTCCAGCTCATCCCAAAGGTAACATATGGAGTTGAATCACATCAGAGAACACAGTCCCACTGCTCCACAGTCCAGTACTGGGGACTTTATTTCCCTCCAAATGAGGCTTGCATTGAGCACAGTGACATGAGACTAACGTGACACTGATTTTCTATATGGAAGCTGTGTGTGCAGTTACAAGGACTATCTCAATACTCTGTGTAATATCAAATATTTATATTATCTGTAGACGACAGGTTCAGAATGGTCTTTGAGCAGAACATGAAGACTAAAAGCTCTCTGGCCACAGTTTTGTGCATCATTTGGCAAGAAAGGATCAGCGGCATTTGTCTGAAAACTGTAGTTCGGCAGAGAATTCAGCAACAGCTGGCGCTTTACTCCCACAGCCACCATTCTTGAAATTTCAGGATTTAATGCATCTGCAAAAGATGGCTGAAGCAGTGCAGAACAGATGTTGGTTATTATGTGGGAAAAACATGCCACCACCTTATGGTGAATTGGACCACAGAGTACAATTACAATCAGCCTTGACATATGGAAGGTTGTTGCCATTACAAGGCAGGATATTCCAAGGAACCAGGAGAACATTTGTTGCAGTAAATGCCATCAGAGCCAAAGTTATCATTAACACACTATATTCATACACATATATCTCCTCTCTCTCTCTCTCTCACTAATATATATACCATATACAATATATTACTGTTGGAGCTGCTGATCCATGAGACCATTTAAAAAGTAGATTAAAAGTTCCCAGAAAAGAAAGACAACATGCCACAATCTAAAGAAATTCAGGAAAAGATGAGAAATAAAGTTATTGGCATCCATTTCAACATTTTTGGGACTCAAACCATGGTGAGAGCCAATATTCACAAATGGAGAAAAGATGGAGCAGCGGTGAACTTTCCTAGAGGTGGCAGATCAATTTCTGTATCGTTCAAAAAAAAATTAAGGTTTTGGGGAGGTCTAGCCCAAGTGTGGATCTGAATCCAATTGAGATGCTGTGGCATACCTTAAAGTTTCTTCATGTTCAGAAACCCTCCAATATGTCTGAATTCAAATAATTCTGCTGAGAATAGCGAGTCAGGCTTCTTTCGCAGGGATGAGAAAAAACTCATTCAGTTATTGAAACCGCTTAATTGCAGTTGTTGCTACAAAGTGTGGGACAACTGGTTTAGGGGCAAATGATTTTTTCACATAGGTTCATGTACGTTTGGATATTTATTTTCCTTAATAAATGTGTTTGACTTATTAATATTTCAATTAGTTTGATAGTCTGAAATATTTAAGTGTGACAAACGTGCAAAATAAATCACAAAATACTTTTTCACAGAACTGTATATTTGATTAAAGTTAAGCATCTCAGCTTTAATGGAGTTATATTTGACATGTATGCCAGAACCTAGAGGTCTGCTAAATGATTTGAGCCCAATGAGACCCAGCAAAATACTGGGATTGGTCTAGGTTGGTCCAGGTTTTTACAATCTAGTTTGCTTCCTATTGAGTGTTTTTAATGCAGTTTGAGACACTTTCTGTCTCTGTCATGGGAATAGCTCTGGAGTTTGAGGGGTGGGTGAATGTGTCTATCTGTAAAGCCATGGTTAAGAAGAGGGGCTGTGTTGAGCTGGTGCAAAGGTCACGTGAACCTTTCTCCTTGTTAGCTACGTTTTTCAAAGCGTGCATCCACTTCTGCGAGCAGAAATGTCCACACAGTGTGGTTCTCAACTGGAGTGTGGATTGTTTTCTAAAAAAACACAGCGTGCAACTGCTAGGCTTAAAACCCTTTAATGGTTCAGGTTTTGGAAGCATTGGGTAGAAGAACAGCCACATAGAAAAAAATGTAACTCAAATGCCAACAGTATAACAAACCATCACAATAAAGTTTAACAGACTCATGGACATACATGATGTAAAAGAGACTAGTGATGTAGGCAAAACCTGTAGTCTGTTGCGCCTGCAGTACGACATGATTGTTGGCAACTGAAGGTTAAAGGACACGTTCAGGATTTCTGTCTGTAAGCGGTTCCTCTGTATGGGGCTGCTATGCTTTGATTGATCCAACCATTAAAACATGTGTCCATAGATACTTGTGAGCTAGATAGGCCCAAAAATATACATTTTATCCATCAAGAACAAAAATGCATAGACAAATTAGTTTTTTAAGACTGCTTTAAAACAATAAACAAAATCGTGTTGACATCCTTGTAAGCGGTGATACAGTCGTTCAGGTAAAAGTAGAAGAGGGCCATGTCCATGTTCAGTGGAATACTTATTGCCAACAGGACTACCAAAGATGACAACTTACATTTGGCAGAATACTTATGAAGGACTAGCTTCCACAGATTTTCAGCAATATTCATTGTGGTGAGGCTTTTAAGACCTTCAAAAATCTACTTGAATGTACACCATAAAACCACAAGGCAGGCATGCGTCATTTCAAAACACTAAGTTACGGTTAAGTTACGCAAGTTAACAAAATAAATGAATGCACATTAATGACTGAGCATGATGTGTGTTCCAAAAAAAAAAGAAAAAACTAAAACAATCAAAATAAAACCTATTTAAAACATTCCAGTTGAGAGTAAAAAAAACGTTTGGGCAGTTAAGAGTTCTTTGTTAGAAAGATTCCCTTTTTACTTTGATTGCCAATGAGGACTAGAAACACTACATTTTAGCAAAAAAAACAAAAGAGAACAAAAACAAACAAAAAAAAGACTTTTTCACATCAAAAGTGTGCTCCAGAGCAGTTAATTATAAAGCTTAAGGCTGAGACTGTGTTGATCTGACTGTTTAGATACCTTCTGTTCAATGGCAACTTGTGTAAACATTGCATTTTGCTGAAAAGTTCATTTGTGGGGACCTATTTGTTCACCTTCAGCTTCAAGATTAATACCGGAAAAATAAATACGGACTCGTCATTCATTAGATATCTTTAAAAATTATTTTTACAATAAAAGAAACAGCTGGCACAATCCATTCACTAGTATTTTTCGTCTTGTCTTTACAATAACAAAAAAAAAAGTTGTGAAATTTCACATTAATCCAAACATCCAAAAAAATGACACTACTGAATGAGTCAGGAAATTCTTATACACCTTTCGCATGAAAATGAGCATTACAAACACACACACACATTCTCTCTCGCAGACACACAAACACATACACACACTCCATGTCCTGTATTATGTAGTGCAGTGGCATCCTCAACATCTTGCACATTTAATGTGATGAGACTGTGATGAGAGGATTACAATCTGGTTGAAAGTTAAAGAAGAACAATAATGAAGAGAAAATGAAATGAACACATTTACCTTTCCACTGACTCAAGACACCGCAACAACCAAAAACAAAACAAATAAACAAACACCATCCCCAAAAAATAAGAACCTAAAAGTCCATTTATCTTAACTCATCCAAATGTTGCTCTTGGTTTGACCAGACAAATGAAGCTCATGGTGTGTTCAGTCTCTGACCAGGACAGACACACAACACACAACTGCCTGAAGCATGATGCTGACCAAAAAGAAAAAGGAGGGAGTGGGGAGGGGGGGGGAGAAAGGAAGTCACACTGACTCATTATTCATGACCTCATCTATCAGCAAGGCGCAGGGCCGCTGACTCTCGGCTGCTAGTGTGGAGATTAGTGTGAGGAAGAGGAGGGTAGTGAGGAAAAGAGGGGGGAGTAGGGCAGGCGGAGAGCTTTATAGACCTGCTCCTCTCCCATCCCTCCATCTGCCCTTCCTTCTCCATCAGTCAACAGTGTTGGGTTGGGTTCAGATGTAGTGAGGAGCCGCTGCGGAGCGAGAGGTCACTGCCTCCTGTCCTCCGTCTCTGATCTGGAGAAGGCCATCACCACATCCTCCGCACCTGAAAGACACACACAATCTGACAATTAAGTACTGCTACATAACAGTGGGGAAGCTGGAAAACTTAATGATAATTTGACATTATGATATTGATTTGTTTTAAAATAGCCAAAATACAATAGCCTGCCTCACAGAGGTAACGGAGTCACGTACAGCAACTGTTAAAACTGTATAATTGCCCTGGAGGCAGTTTTCCCATGGGGTAAAACTTTGTCTACATGTGAATTCCTCTTTTGCTCTCTTCTCGGCAGCAGTTGAAAATGACTCTACTCTCATGTTGGGTGGGGCACAGGTGTTCTCACCCAAAACAACATGCTTGAGATTGAATTCATGTAGTTCAAAGCACATTTTTGTGGCTTTTTTTTTTTATTAAGAGTCTCTAAGCCAAAAGCATCAAGCATCACTCTGAAGTAAGAAGCTCAGAAAGACTGAAATGCACCTGGTCTGTGGACAACACCAAAACATATTCTCTACTTCCATAACGGAGAGCCTGATGACTCAAGATGAAAGAGATCACTTGTGATTTTAGTCAGGTATCAGGCTAGACTCTGCCTTAGCTTGGAAAACAAACTCAGTCTGGGAGGTAAACAGGATCTGAAGATCTAGCTGTTCTAAGATGGCTATGGATAAATGAATACAATTGAAAGAACACGCACAAACACTCGACGCTCCTCGAGCTTGTGTGTGTTACTGCAGGCCAGGTGGATGGCTGAAGGTTAAAGGGGATGTTCAGTATGGAGGAGGGGCTCTCGTTTGCTTGGGTGGAATTCTCCCAGGACCCAATCGAAGCTGCTTGCTGAAGCGGATTCGTCCTTGTAAGCAGTTCAATTAGGCAGCTGCACTCTCGGCCAAGTCAGAAACGGTGGATTCTGTGACCCAAATCTGTGTGTTCTTGTAATGTGAGAGCTGCTGTTGACCGAGATACGACTTGGATTTAGAACAGGGGTGGGTAATGGGTTTTGGTCATTTCCAAATCATCAGATTTAACTTGCCAGTTAATTGTCAGGTTTAGTGAATTTGTTTGAGGAGGACTACCATCAAACTGTGCACGACACCGGCCCTCCAGGACCGGATTTGCCCACCCCTGATTTAGACCAATGCTCAGTGAAAGGTTTAAAAATGTTACAGATAGTAAAGTGCTGTTAATTTTAATGCAAACTATAAACTATTCCAATAATATAAGATCATATCTATGGGTTCATCATGAAATATTCACATGCAAAGTACAGATGGTGCCTTCAAATAGTGTACGAAGATGGTGATAATATGCTCTATTGGTCACAGTTTATAGCATTAAAGAGCAAACAGATTTGAGCACATTTGCTGATGCTTATGGATATATTAGCTTGGCCCATCGATGAATGTGTTGTTATAGAAGTGTTTATGTAATGGCACCCATTATATGCTCACAAATGTAGTATTTAACTAGATCACAAAAAAAATTTAATCACTCACTCCTATAAGACATAAAATCTCAAATACCACTTATAACCACATAACACAGACAGATTTTAAACATGTTATTGATGGAAAAAGCTTGGCTCCGAGCGTGCCTCTCCTTGAAGTCTTGCCGACACATTTAAGTGGTGCTTCTAATGAAATAAAACCTGCTTTTATTTCTCTGCATCTTTGCTATAAAAAGCTTTCACAGCTTCCCATAACACCTTCTTGCATGATGGATTTAATTATGTGCAAAGATAAAAGTAGGCCACAGTCCGTGAGGGTGAGTGTGTGTGTGTGTATATTCACACTTGTGTGCATGAAATAGAGGGTGGGGCTTTTCCTTCTGTTGTGGTGCAGGGAGTTAGGATTGGTCACCTTTGTAGCTCACATCAGAGGCAATAATTAGGATGTTTCAATGTTGGGTTCTGCTTCACCTAAGCTTAATAAGCGGCAAGGCAGAAAGAGGAGGAGCCCTTTCATGTCTCCTTATTCTGTTTTTTCATGCCTTTCAAGCCCGCTCACACACACTAACACACACTAACACACACTAACACACACTAACACACACTAACACACACTAACACACACTAACACACACTAACACACTAACACGGTAAAAGAGGGCATGTTTTACTGCCTGGAACCCTTTGCTTATTTCCCTTCATCAGCTCCCCTTCAATGTGGAACAGGTACAGATCAAACTTCAAAGGTGCCAACTGTGGCACAGATGTGGCCAGAGAATCTTGGTGGAGTGTAACTCATGATTATTGACAATATATATATATATATATTTGCATATGTTTTATTTGTTTTGGTTGGTTATGTCAATTTTAATTAATCTTTGTTTAATTTGAAGTCTTTTACATTTTTAATCATACTGATCATTAGCAAAATGTTGAGTGTATTTCTTGCTGTCTAAAATAACTGAACTAGTTAAAATTCGTCACAATAACGCAAATGTTAAAGCACAGAGATGAAAGAACTTCTTGAGACAGAGTCCTACAAACACCATATACCTATATACACTGAAGGCATTTAAGAGAAAATATACTTCACAATACAATGCAAACAGTCCAAGAAATATCACAATCCATTGCAGGCTGATTGGGGGGTGGGACAAAAAAAAACAACCAGCAGTGAGACAACAAAAGAAGGATACTTCAAAGACACCTTAATATATATGATGCGGTATAATGTGCATTATTACATCACTAGAAAGCCATCTTGATGTCATATCATCATGAGTATGTCTAATATCAGTTACTGTGACTGTGTGATGTTGAAACTGTCTCATCTCTGTTGTGTAACAGAGCTTGCTTGCATAAGGGTCTGATCATTGTACAGAGGGGTCAAACTATGACCCCTGACCAGCTGCCACTGAGGGGTGTGAGGGCTGAATAAAGCAGGCAGTGTGTGTTTGGACTCTTGCGTCTGTGCCCCTCCCTGTAAAGCGGCCCGTGTTGCACAGGCACCAGCCAACGCACCGCCCAATGCTGCACAGACGTCAGGCCTCCACAGAGCTGCTGCCTAGCAACAGCTCCGAATTAGATTGCATCACCATCCGGGAGGCTGCTATCGCCTGTGAACAAACAGCTGCTGCCTTCTCCATCTTTCTGCTGTTTCACTCCATCACTCGCCCTCTGCACTCTTGCTCTGCTTAACCTCATTGCCCTCACTTACCACAACACTGTAGGATGATTGAAAAATATACACGTTTTCTCTTGAAAAACCACCTTAAATTACATGCATTTTCACCATTTGTACTGTAGATGAACTAGAACGCCACACATTTTGTTGCTGTTTAAACAAAAGGTATGCTATAAATTCAAAAATGCTACTTAACAGGAGTAAATAACTAACATTTCCATGATTTTAAGTAATTTTAGACTTTTAATGACAAGCAGGTAACTAATCTTTCAGACAGTGCTGAAAAAGCATATATGTATATACAATACAACATTTCCAGATCTCTCCTTGTGGAGGCTCAGTGTAACTTACCAGCATCGCTAACAACCAAATTACCTGGTTTGACTCAAACAATAAATCCTTAGATTAAATCGGGTGTACTGCCCATAGAATGTCCCAAATCAATGTAAATGCTGTAGTGTTAATCTGGAACCAATCTGCATTCTGCTAAACAGTTTATAAAACATCAACTACGTTTAACAAACCTGTTCATTTGTGTTTTTGCAAAATGAAAGAGAGCCCTGCATGCGTGTGTGTGTGAATATATATATATATATGCCCCTAAATTCAGTGTTTCTAGACAGTACAGTTTTCACTCATATGTTATAGTACTGTTCAAAAGGCTTTAGACACCTGCAATAATAAAATTTGAAGAAAGTTTAGGTGAGCAGTAAGTGTTATTTCACATGAATAAAACTAAATACCACCAAAAACATTAAATAGAAATATTATACTGTACACATAACTACTTACTTTAGATCATTGTGTACCTTGTGAAAGTCCAGTATTTCTTGTAGTTCCTATTAGAAACCTTTATTCTATTAAATCAGGAGATGGAACTTCACAAATCCAAACATTGGCTGGAAGCATCAAAGACAAACCTGGAACCAAACCTGTGTTCTCCTTACTAGCTCACAAAATAACTGCTTTTCTGTACTTTTTACTGCTTTATTGTTTGTTTGCATTTGTTCCAACTTTGCTTTTTGACATGAGAAAAATATATGTCTGCAATCAGTTCATACATATATACTATATAAACTGATTGCAGACTTTAACACAGCACTGTACATTACAGTGATCATGACTCGACAGAAATAGCAGGTTGAGTGTATTGCTATGATAGCAGACTCATGCAGGATGGAAAAAAGGCTGTGGGGTTGAGTAAACTTGGCTGAGCTAGAATTAGATGGTAATTTCCAGAGCACGGCAGAGTAGGGACAGGAGTGATAAATCATGTTCAGGGAGTGTAGAGTGTAGAGCTGACACACAGTATCTCACAACACACACACACAAACACTTAAACAGGGTTAGAGCTGCCAAAATGACGCATGACCATAGACTTCCGCTCTAAGGAATCAGAACTCAGTTGTTCTTCTCCATCATTAAGAGGATAAGATCCAGCGATCTACACAGATGGTGTTATTTTTATAGAGTAAATCTCTCCATCCAATCAAAAAGTAACAGAATGGCTAATAATCCCCTCTGGTACCAATAATCACTTGCTTGTAATGGAAATAAATACTGCAGTAGCCCAAACCCGTCTGTCAAAAAGGACAAACCTGCCACCCTAGGAAGATGATCCACTCTTCGATTGTTACTTGACTGCTGTCATTGTCACCGCAGAGTTTAAGTCCACGCAATTTCTGCCCATAAACTCAACAACTGGCTTCCCCAAAATTGAGGCGTATGAGATTTTAGGACAGACACACTGGCAATACATGCAGATTATTTTAATATGCAGATATCTTTTAACTTCAGTAAGTTACCACGGAGCAGCCTATATAGCCATTGAGGTGTCAGCTATTACCATCATCATTACTATGATAATTTCCATTGTTTTCAGTTCACTTCAGTCTCATTCAAATGGCACCATTTGGCAAGAAACATGATTCAGTCATAAAGCATTTTGCTGTGGAAAGTCCTAAGACCTTCCTTTGTGTGCCAACGGTGTTATGAAAGGGTGGGGGGGATTTCGGATTATCCTGTCTGCAAGGATTATAAAGGCTAGCAAAGCTGACAAAGAAGTGTTGACTTTAATGTGGTAGATGTCTAGGGTAGTGGCTGAAGAGTGTCCAAATATGGAGTGCAGTCAATGATCTGTGCCTTTGATTTTGCAGGAACGCATCCAGACACTGGAGTGCAGCATACTGGGCAATCTATTGACAGCGATAGCCTATTAGAACACCAGAGGGCTATATACAACGAGAGGCAGTATTGATTTCACACTGGACAAAGCAATGCGTTTTAAATGGCTGCGCATGTGTTTATAGTATTTTGTAGAGAAGAGCGCTTAAAAGTCTAATGACGTGGCCCTCACACCGTGCCGCCATAATTAACACTCCAGCTGCCTTCAGGCTCCCTAATGAGGCCTGATCCTGTCCTGCAGTCACACAGCACCATGGAGCTCGTCCACCGAGAGCCCCGCCTCCTCCTTCCCATCACCAAGCCTGTTGCCATAGAAACCCTCCACTGTAGTCTCTACTGCACTGTCCCCAAAGCCCAGTGAGGGGCCTGGAGGTTCACTCGCAGCCTCGAAGCTCGCTAACACTCCAGCTAAAGGCTTTGTGCTCTTCACGAAGTGCAGCAGGGCCACTCAACCCTTTTCTTCCATTACTGTCTCTTATGTGTTGTCACATCTGTGCCTGGAACAGAGCATTTGAAAGGTTCCCTGTTTACTGCAGGGAAAAGAATGACCTTCGGCCCTTAGCTTTGACATACACGTCTGGTAAGACTGAACCTCTACATTATTCAAATATTCTTCACACTTGCACATCTTATTTGATTTCAATGGATTGTTTTTGGAGAAACATTAGGTCAAATGTGCCCATTGGCTTAATAACAGAGTTGGTCTAAAAGCTGACCAGCCATTTCAACCTCTCTTTTTTTAAGCCAGAGACTGCGTTCAAACTGTCCACCAGTGTAGAACTTTATAAATATTTACACCTCCTCCTCTCATAATCATCCCATCTGAATGCTCTAAACAGTTTAATCGCCAAAACTTCAAGGCTCCAGAGTCAATTAAATATGCTGGCCAGAAAAAATACATAATTCACGTATATGCTAATAAGTCAATTAAATGCAAGAAAATGCAAATTTGCCAACCCATATATTTGTAAACAGTCAAAAGTAGCAGTGTTTGGAATGCTCTTTCAAGTCAATTGGAGGAACTGTTTTAGTGAGCACTTGGACGGCTTGGCTGGTAAACATTTCCCTAATTTCACACTTGTCAACATCTGAAGAGTCAAATTTGACCAACACAAAAGACGACAAAGCCGCGGAATGTCAAAACCCTCATTTCACTTTCAGACAGACAATAAAATCTCTTTCACAAGTGTTTGTTCACATGAGAGAACAATAGCTGAACAGTGCCTGAGAGAGGCAGTCCCAGTGGCCCGTCTCTGGAGTCCTGGCCTATTCTGTTCTACACATACAAACGACCCACTGTGCTGCCGCAAATGAACTTCCAGCCTTTATGAGGCTCTCATTAAGAGGAGAGACACTACTTTCAGTTTGCCAAGAAAACAGTGGGACACTGATATTTCCAAATAGAAGCAACATTCTTCTATTTGCCACTGTAATTCATTTAAAGAGGCCAGTGATGTTAAAATAAGGTCAAAAGGATCCAGTGGTAGTCATGGCTGCCATGAACAGCACACACTGCAGAGCGCTTTAATAATTTCTCCACCTGCTGTTAAGTTTCTGCTCCAGAGTTCTGCCTGAAACCCCGGCACTATAAACCTGGGTAGCACAAAAGCAACAAGACAATCAAATCTTTCTACAACAAAGCCTATTATTCCCAAGTGTACAGAGATGGAGTGCAGCTCCTTCTCAAATTAGAGAATCGCACCCACCTCGGCAGACCTCGACCATTTTAAGCACGGGCGGTATTTAAAGCTCCACACCGGCAGACTTGTGACGGCTTCTTTTAATGACTAATGTCTGATGTTCTGCTCACAAAACAGGTGAATGTAACAACTCAGCCTGACCCTGTACTGCATTAGTCCACATGTGCAATTCACTCAGGCATAACAGCTGTACAGAGGGGAAAACTGAAAGATCCCTCATCAGTGACTCGCTAAACTGGCTGCTGTGTATTTCCCAGTAAAAACAAAATTAATTACGATTAACATACTCTACCAGTAAAAGGTACTGACAGACAATTACATTTTCTGTATTGGCATGTTACTCCTTAACTACGTTTACAATCCGAGTACCTATTATAAGTGCTACTGATGTATTAAACCTACTGGCCACCTAAGTGTTGGATATATAATGAGCTAATAAGTGAAAGCCAATGGGATGAAACAGTTAACTTGAGCATTTAAAGTTAAAGGACAGATTATAATTTGACTCTGCAGCACCACAAAACTGGTTAACAGGATGTCAGAAATGCACTGTTAAATATTTTTTCCATATTGTAAAGTCAACATATTTTCATGTACATCTTTTGACTCAACTACTTTTCAATGTTCAAGAGAATAAAACTCTGTCGTGTGCAAAAGCCTTAGCACAGTGTGATGGTGCTCTTCAAGCTCTACCGATAGACATACAGCATTACTGCATTGATTAGGGTTGTTTCATTTGATTTTGTGCAGTGCAGAGTGTGAAATACTGAATCAAAATCATTGCATTTATAATTTGACAGTATTTTCAACGTGGCATCACTGGTCTTTTATAATGTATATTGTAAAAAGTGCCAGTGACTTCCCTCATTACGTATTTTCTGCCTGTTAATTCATTTCTGCCGTCTAAGTACTTAAGAAGAGAACATTTTCATTTACAAATTTAATTTGCCAGTTTGGCCCACTAATTGCAAATCATTTTATTTATTACAACCATGACGTACAGAATCCATTGGAAACATGCTAATGTGTTTTATGAGTTTATATAATGAACGAAAATGGGCCATAATAAATCATGACTGGCTTATCTTATTTTTAATGTGTCATTTATTTAATTACACTCAATCCACAGATACTGAAGTGGCAGTGCAACTTTACCTATCAAATGCAATTCATAATGGCAATCTAACTATAATATACTGCCTGACATGGAAAAAAAAAACTTAGAAATCTAAACTAATATCTCATAGTTTCTTACCACTGGACATTTTTTATAAAGAGACACTGTGAAAACAAGCATACTGTCTCATGCAGCACTCAGTAGCAAAAGCTGATGCACACTAATATCCACCTTACTCATGCCAGTGCATTATTTATGAAGATCTTTCCAAAAAGAGCAGTGTTGACATCTTTGCCTATGAACAGCTAAGGCTTTTATGCATATTTCAGGAGCATAAAGTGTGCACTACCAGTTAACTCCATAGGCCCTGTAGTATGTGCACAAGACACTATTTATCTCAACAGAAAAAAATAATTAATAAAAGCATTTCAAGCACAAAAACATTTATGAAGGTGTGAAAACAGATGGGCCTGCATAACCCAAAGGCTTTAAAGGAGTGACAGAGACAAATCACAGCTAGATTATACAGAGAGCCAGAGTGTTCAATGGTCAAAAACAAGAGAAACCGGACGGCCTCCTGCAGACTCTGATTTACAGCCGTGGTGAAGTAGACCTGATATGGTTGGCAAAAAACAACAACACTAGTGGCTGCAGTGGACTGCATGAGTAACAGAAACCATATTCTTACTGCTATGGCGCCCCTTGGTGTTGGACAGGCATAGTAATCATGAAGGCTGAAGGCAATATCGCTGTACATTTTAATATTCACATCACACTACAAAAACAATATTTACACAGTCAAAGTATATTGTATATTAATATATATATATGAAAACACATTCTGAATTTCTGTGATTTCAGTGATATATTCAATTACTCATAATGCACTGTTTTGTAATGTGCCTACAACCTCTAACCATCTTTTTCCTTCCACACCCATGTGTTCCTCTGGTTCATCCATGTTTATTTGTGCTTTCCTTATATATAAGTTTTAAAATATGTAGTTTTTAACCTTCTGATTATTTGTTTATGTGTCTTTGTCATTTTAATATATCTCCATGTAAAGCGGCTTTGAGTATCTTTAAAAGTGCTCTATAAATAAAATGTATTATTTTAAGGTTTTATGTTTCAAATTCAAAACTGGAACAAAAACACTTAATATTTGAATATCCTCTTGTTCAACATGTCTAAATATATTGTTCAAAATATGTTAATACAACAGTATTATTCTTTCATTTAAATAGATTAGATTGTTATATTTTACAGCACATAAGGTGACAAAGATCATTAACATGATTAGTTAATCTAAACTCTTAGCAACTATCTGCCATGTTTCCTCGTGTGTGTTTGTTTAGTGCCAAACCTATTATAACTCAAGTAACTGTGCTGGATGCAATTTTCTGCTCATGCGTCTTTTTAAAGCATAAGTTGATAATTAATTCCTACAGGTATGTGCCTTTCTCACACTCCATTTAACTGTAGCAGGGGGGGGAAAGGGTATAGGAAAGGTGTAAAAACAGGAGAAGTGGGAGGAAAAAAAAATCACTCCTGCTTAACCCTTCATTAATCAGTCTACATCCTGTGAGAGGATAAGATTTGCAGGTGTTCAGCTGCGCCCCTGGGAACGGACTCTTACCCTGGTCAATATTGTGCTGTGGGAGCTGGCTCATCTGACTGTGGACCACGCCTGCATAGTTCCGTAGGAACGCTTCCTCATTCGGCGTCAGCTGCGAGGGTGGGGACAGAAAAAATAATAAAAACAAATACATAACACGGCCAGCTGAACAACCGCGAGTGAGGTTTAAAGTGCATGCTTAGCTTTAAGTGGACATGGAAGTTCTTTCTGACGACGTTTCAGACGTGAGTGTAAAATATGCTACTTACGTTTGATCCCATCTTCTTCAACATGAGGAGCACCCGCACCTTTTGCTGAATATACATCTCCTCAGGAGACTTCCCAGGGGCCTCCTCGCGGTTCATCCCCCCCGCTCCTGAAGCACCGCTGACACGAACACCACAAATGAAATGGGGTGCAAGAACAAAACATAATAGGCTGTTACAATCTGCCTTGAAATATATAACACAACACAGTAGCTGGTCCTCAGCTACTGATGTATTAGGGTCATATCTCAGTTCAGCATGGGGGGAAAAAAACTTATTCAATTTGTTTCCATTGTGATGGACAAATTACAAACATTTGCTGGTTTAACTGCATTTGAGTTTCACACAAAGTAATTCGAGTGATCCTTGTCAGCAAGGTAAAATATATTTTAAGAAATTTCTATTTTTATTTAATAGCTATCTGCTGAATTTTTTCAGTTTCAGCACATGCCCCTCAAAAGGTCTATGCACGGCCCTGATTGTTACTGAAGAAGTCAATCTATCAAGCCATGAACTGAGATGCCTTCACAAAGGTTTGTATTGATTATTCATCATTCATTCATTACTAAAATGCTTAGAATTTCATAATATAGTCAGGGACCTTTAACCTTAAAATAGCGTATTTTGATTGCTTTTTAATTGCAACTGAAATAAAGAAATTTGATTGAAACGGACACATGAAGCAACTTGCTTTTTCAGAGAGAACAATATCTGTGAGCCAAAACCAAAAAATTTAGTGCTGCGCATTCTGGTTTTTAATCAGAAAGTTTGAAACATCACAGTTAGGAAGCACTTGTCCTTTATAATTGCTCCTATTATATGTATATAATATATCATTTCTTTGGGCCAAAACCGAAAATCGCAAATGCGGAAACACCCTGGTCGAAAACTGAACCTGAAAACTGAAATAAATTATTATTATTATTATTACCAAATAATAAGATATTTACTTAGCATGTACATAATGCACCATATCAAATAAAATAAAAGATTTCCCCCACTCATGAATAGCCTAAAATCAAGAAAGCTGAAATATTACACATTTATTATACATCTTCTGTCATAGAACTAGTGAATACAATTTTAATATTCTGAGTAAAGAGCTTGATCAAATTGCATTCAGAACAAGTGCTGGGGAAAGATAAACTACATTCTCTGTAGGTTTACAACAAAACAGGTCATCAAAACAAAGACTGAAATATATGAACTATAATCACTGAAAAACTTTCCAAACATCACATGATCATTTCGTCATACATCAGAGCAAATAACGTGAACAGCACGAAATTCTACCTCTGCATTTAACCCATCCACCAAAGCCAGTTTCGAACCTGTGATATCCTGATCACAGGGCGAGTGCCCTAACCACTAAACCACCAATGGCGGTGGAGGAGACGAGGCGATCGGGAGGTTTTATTTATCTGAGAAATAAATCCCGACGTTGAGACAAACAGCTTTCCGCTTATCTTTCTTAGAAATATAGAAATGCATGGACACAGCAGACACCCTGACTCTAATCCAATCTGGCGTGGGGAGGCCGCGGTTGCATCATCTGCGTCATCACAGTTTCGGTCCAATCCAAAAAAACAAAAGTGCCTTTGTTGCAATATATATAGTTTGTTTGTTTTTTGTTAACTATATAAAAAAGTTGAAATCTAGGAATTTGATACATTTTGTATTACTTTTTTACTACTGAAAAAACTGAATGCCGATTCTCCATTAAAGTTGTCATTTGCACGCACGCACGCACGCACGCACGCACGCACGCACACACGCACACACGCACACACGCACACACGCACACACACTTTTGTAATTATATTTTAATAGTTTACATCACTTATCAAATCCAGTTCATTAACTCCAAAACCAAGGAATTTTTTCTACTGCACAGTAATGTCAAACAACAATATATATTGTAGATATTTAGAGTGATTATTTCTTACGGCATCCTTTAGCAACATCATCCTCACAGAGGACAATAGTTTGAAAACAAAAAATCTTTATACTTTACAGCCTTAAGAACTATAATAAAAAGAAAATGACTGTCTATCTGTCTATTTTCATTTTAAGAGCAGAACATTTAAAATATACTGACTTGCCTACTCATATAAAGACCAGTCGTTTTGATGAAGGAAGAGAAAAAGCCTTGTCCCGTGTAATAATTTAGCCGCATTCAGGCCGGCGCTGCCTACAAAAACTAGCTGTAAACAACCACCACCCTAAAATGAATGCATGGCACATCAGATCGTGGCACAAAGATGGATGCTGCAGCACAACTCTTCTAATCATATGAAGCCCTTGATCATTGTGTATCCCCAGACGGAGGCAGGCATGCGCATGCGCACATGCAGGGTGGGCAGGGTGCAATCGTGATAGACGCGGTGATGCACTTGAAGTCATGGTGCAGGTTGGCAGAGCAATATAAATCGGCCTCATCCATATTTAATGCTAGGGTTCTCTGAGCTCTTTGCCTTGGCTGCTCTCGCTCACTCGCTAATGACCTATTTCTACAGCCAGGCTCCCTGCGCAGCACTTTTAAGGACAGATGCAGAATGAAATGCAGGGAGGGACGCAAATTACGGAAAAGGGCATTGGTTTCTGCGTGACAGGCGATACGTTCCACAGCCACTGTCCTTGTCAGCTTTTATTTACAGTACACTGTAGATTTCCCCACATCGCACTCCTGGGCCAAAGAAGCAAAATTTCCAGTTAATAAAATAATGCCAAACAAAGAGGCAGCCGACAGCAAAGTTCCTGACAACTCGTACCATAACACCACAACCACAGCGTGGTTACAGCAGAAATAACAGAAGATAGAAGAAGAAAACTACACAGAACCAATTTTTTTATTTTGGATTTATGGAAAATCTGTCTGAGTGAATCCCTGTGGAGGCCCCACCGCCTGTGATGTCTCCACACTCTTATCTGTACAAAGGCCCTCTAATGCATGTTGACAGCATGTTTGATGTGGGGTTATGTTTAATTGAAAAGCTGGCACATCCCCCAACCAATTTCATGACATAAAACACAAAGGCGCTGAGACACAGTTCGTCTGGCCACTGAATGACACTTAGTCGCACTGTTCTAATCAGAGAGTTAGGCTGGATATTTTGATGGCTCTAGTCTGTTTTCGTTCCTTGAGGCATTAACATGTAGCTGCCCATCAAAACTTGGCTCGTTGGTGCTTGTGCTTGCACTCCAGATATAAATATATGATCAAAAACGAGACGCAGCCAAATTTAAAATCTCCCGAATCCCCTGAAAAATAACAGGCTCCTTCTGAGTCTCCTCATGGAGAAGTCACCAAAGGCCAGAGCGTCAAAAGGACTTCATCGCATTAAAAAAAATCACACTCTCATCTGTGGCATTTCAGAGGCAGGATTGGGGGATGATGAATACAGAGAGAGGGAGAGAGGGCGAGAGGGAGGGAGAGAGGGAGGGGACGGGGGGTGGAAAAGGAAAGAGGTAAAAAGAGAAAGGAGATGCAGGGAAGAGAGGGTGAAAGAAAGATTAAAAGAGAAAGCAGAAAGAGAGAGATAAAAAGAGGAAGGAGAGAGAGGGGGAGAGAGAGAGAGGGAGAGAGAGAGAGATCAGCATGTCAGCTGTGCAGCGCTGTGACACTGGGCACACACCTTCAGGGGAAGGCATCTCTTCAGAGAGATTTTCTCTCCCTCTCCCCCTCTCCACCTTCTCCGATTCATTTGATCATGTTAGGGCTCGGCACAGCAGTCGTATGAGACAGTGTAGACAGGAGCCACAGTCGCAATGAGTGACGAAAACACAACAAGAACTCACTGCAGTTTCACACCCAGAAAAACCTTGTGCCATGGCCAGAGCCTCATACAGCACAGCACAAATATCTAACAGACCAACACTCTCCCTGTGCTTGGAAAATAAAGGTAGACACAATATTAAAAGCCAGTAAATCTTTGTAAAGAATACATAGTGTCAGTTACATTTAAACCCACGTTAAGCCCTCTCCATGATTACAAGTTTTTTTGCCATGCAGAAACAGTGTGTGCTATTCTATATAATTACAAACTTCATTTTTTTGTCATTTTTAAATATTTATTATCTCCAGATTATTTGCATCAAATTTCAGGAACTGAATCTGCTTCTCTTGCAAGTTTTTGGTCTCAAAAACACAATATATAATGTATATGAACATTATAATTTAAAATGTATTACTGCCTACAAATACTAATTGTAAACAACCACATAGTAGTATACACATAATACACATATTAAAAGTAATATCTTTTCCTAAAAGTAATATATCTATATACAAATGATAAAAAGTTGGATTTCAGTTATTTTCATCGTTGCTATTCTAAACGCCAGCTGTCCAACAATAGTATGATGCTAAACGATTATATTCATTACATTACTGTTGCAGCAGGGCTTTCAACATGGTTCAAATGTGTAAAATTGTATATTTTGTTATACTTTTAGTAATGCGTAATAAAATGTTTTCATATACGTGCAGTAGTATTATCCAACGAAATGATTGCAATTGCAGTCACTTGCTGTGGGTTTTAGCTGTAAGACATAGACCTAAAATAAAGTTGTTCCCCAAAAACTAGACAAAAAGGGAATATGATCTCACAGCAACAATGTATCTGTTTCCAAAGGAAAGCACAAGAATTATGAGCAGACACCAATAATAGCAGGGCTATAACTATACAAGTGTGTGTAATGAAGAGCCACTTCATTTGGTGTACCTACAGTGTATCAACACCCACTGTCAACTTAATTTATTCCAATGTGTATACATTTGCACTTTACAGACTGTCATTTATTTGTAAGAATATCATTTGCAAGCCCCTTTCAGCCCCTTCTACAACAGTTAGGACCTGCCACAGGACCACCAGTGAGCAGGCAATATGAACTGGCATTGTTTAATTAGAGGAATATTCTCAGCACACTGACATGGCAGTGGCATGTGTGTGTGTGGGTCTGTGTGTCTTTCAGAGAGTGGATCACATGCAGCAGTACCACGGCTGGGCTCTGAATAGACCACCAATCAGAATTATGCAGCATCATTATCATGTGTCCAGAAACTGACCACTTATGAAGGATTAGAGGATGATTAACATGAACTGTACAGCATTAAATAAACCATCAACAGCTTTATATCTGCAGGCTATATGTTGACAGTTAAATGAAAACAGTGTTTAAAGATCCAGCAAGGCTGCTGCGTGTGATCCACACACGACCATGATGTGTGTAACCCTACCCATAAACCCATAATAAGCAGTTAAAGAGCAGCCATATATACAGAGTGTCTGAACTCAGTATAAAACTGATAAAATCTTTATCCAACTGAGACCTCTAAGGCCTAAACCCTAGAAATAAGGACTACATGCGTGAGCAATGACGTTAGCATCTTAAAAGCATGCAAACTCCCAGCACAGACCGACTCTAATTCCTCCTCATCCTGTTGTCCTGCTTGTGTTTTCATTGGCAGCCGAGGTCCAGCCCTTCAGTCTATGGGACAGCAGAGGGACTTAAATCTCAGCATGCCCTCAGCAAAATCTCTCTCTCTCTCAAACAAAACACACAAAAACACACACACGCGCATGCACGCACGGACACACATGCGCACACAAACACACACACACCTTTAACCCTAGACTCATTTATTAAGATTCTCTCATCTATTCATGTGACTATCATGTGAATAAAAGGTCAATTAAATCAATCTACAAAAGTCACTGCACTCTGAACAAACAACTACAGGAGGGCTGGAGTTAAAATAATGAAAAGCCCAGGATGTGCTGATGCCACTGGTATTATAAATAGTATACTTTATTGTAAAAAATTAACCCAAACAATTACTTCAAAAGGTTGTACTGTAAGTAATATCAATATTTATCATTATAGTGATTAATGACATCACAAATACTGTGTATACTACCAGCATTTAAAGAATGCAAAGTGCTTGTTTCATTATAAAAAAAAGAGCATAAACAGACCAGATAAATAAAATTGGACTCATTCTGATGCGGACAGTATTTTTTAAATGTAGCATTTTTTTTCCAACATAATGTGATGCCAATCAGCCATGGACAAAATGTCTTGAAATTTCAGAACGCTATATTTTTTCATAACTTACTCCACACACTATGTAGCCAAAATTCATTGAGTGTCAATCCAGGCTCTTACCATGAAATATAACAGGAGAGGACTAAACTCTGAATCACCATCCCTTTTTTATTTTATGGTAAGAGACTTGGGCACTTATTTTAAGCATTTTGGCAACAAAATGCCTAATACAAGTGTCAATTAACTCTGTTATACAGCAAATATAGCAAATATTGCTGTTGTTGATCACATTTAACAAAGCATATTATTGACTAGGTATTTTGCCACCGATACCAAGTACCGATTCTTTGGTATCGGCCGATTCTGCTGCTTCAAGTTTATATAACTGATATGTAAGCTCCCTGATCACCATTCACTATTTTCAGATAAAGTAATATTATAAATGTTTCCTTTGTAATATGTGTGCGAGTGTGAGAGTTCTCTCCTGTTGTGTGTGTGTGTGCGCGAGAGAGTTCTCTCATGTTGTGTGTGTGCCCGCGAGATTTCTCTCTTGTGTTTCTTTCCTGTTGTGTGTGAGTGTTTGTGTGCGCGTGCAAGAGTTCTCTTGTTTTGTGTGCGCGCGAGAGTTCTCTCATGTGTGTGTGCGCGAGAGAGTTCTCTTGTGTTGTGTGTGTGCGCAAGAGAGTTCTCTCTTGTTGTGTGTGTTTGCGCGTGTGCGAGAGTTCTCGCGTGTTGTGTGTGTGCGCGTGCGAGAGAGTTCTCTTGTAATTGTGCGTGTTCACGAGTTTATTCATACTTCGGTATTTTATATTTAGGTGATAAAGTACCGGATTCGGTACTAGACATGGGATGATAACCGTTAACAAAGTTTACAGCGGTTTTAAAAAAGTCACAGTTTTAAAACCGCAAAAAAATTTAAACGTTATACCGTTCCTACAATATGTGCATTGTTTTTGAAAAATGTTCTTTGTTTTTTTATTTTGATTATTATTGAGCTGCAGAGTTAGACTCACACAAGTGACTGCAATTTAATTTAATTAAGAAGATTCAATTAATTATTTTAATTATTTTGCCTGATGTTCAGTGTTACAAAATGTTCTATATGTTTCCTAAAATAAAATATACAGTGTTCAGTTGGGGAAAAAAAGAGTTGTTTTTTTTACCCAGACATTTAAATACAACATTGTAGAGCAGTAATTACAATACCGTGATACGGTGAAACCGTGATATTTGTATCCAAGGTTACCATACCTTCAGAATCTTATACCGGCCCATGCCTATTCGGTACCTGTCCCTAGTCCTCGCGCATTGACGTCATCAATTGTGAACAGATCCTAAGATCGGTGAGTTTAAAAAGTACCTATCGAGTCATAAAGTGTGATTATCAGCCGATACCGATTGTCCCCCGATCAATCGGAGCATCACTATTAATAACCTCAATATTTTCATTCAGACACACAGTTGTACAGTGGGTTTAAGTTGTTGACAAAGCTGTTAACAAAAATATCTAGATCTTTATGAGAGAATGTTAATTTCAGGAGAGACACATCATTATCTAAATAAAGGTGCTGCTGCTTGCCAAGCACAGGGCTGCACTCATTCACGGCGCTGTGGCATCGGGAATTCGGGGGATTACACTCAGTGCAATGTGATAGGCCCTCGCATATGACAGGGTCATGGAGCTCACAGACCACCAGTCAAGCCCTGCATTCAGTGGAACATGTGTCAAAAGCAGACAACGTTAGTCAATTAAGGTTCAGGTCAGGTTAAATAACTATGTTCGCAGCACTTTAAGGGCCATCACTATCGATGAATACTTTTATGAGTACAGATTAGATCGTTAACACTGATTATATTAGTGTCATAATTTACCACTTACTTGTCACTAACAGACTTTCTCAAAAGATCAAGAGATAAAAATGAGCTCAAGTGAAAAATATATGCATTACATTCAATTACTGTTTAATATTTAACAGTTAAATAAAAACTATATTGTCAGCACATAAGCCACAGACACTTAAACTATGTTGTTTAATGACCCCAGCTCACCGAAGGGTGAGGCTCTGAACAGCAGGGAACCTCAGAAACGTTCCCCTGCCACTGTTTTGGGCTGTGCTCCAAAGCATGCAGCCTGCACATTCAGTAAGAAAATGTTATGAGACAAAAATAACCACCACATATCCAGAAAAGCTAATCATATCCTCAAAATGAATCTGTCAGCAGCTCTCCCATCCCTGCCAGTACATCCACCCCTCCTGTCCTCCTGGAACAGCTGGGGAGAAGCAGAGATGGGCAGGGCACGATGGGAGGAATAGACCCAACAGCTAGTCTCAAAGAAGAAACCAATGCACAAATTATATTATCTGGCATTAACTTGATTATTCATAACGGATAGACGATGCATGTAAAACATATATTTAACTGACATTGTTTTTCAAATACAAAACACTTCCAAATCCATTTAAGAAAGAGCTTGTCTTGGAAAGTCTAGAAAACATCACAGGGGAAGATAACCAGAAAAGTCTCATTTGTTGCTTGCAAACAATAAACATTCCCTAAATCTTTTTATGGATTTGATTGTATTCTACACATACAGTCACAAATGAATATTTGTCTGCAAGGTCACTGTTCCTGTGAAACTCTGCAAGTCAGACCTGAAATGTAGGATTGTAAAACGAATGTGAAAATAATTTGCAGAGAGTAAGTGGGCAAAAGACTATCAAAATAAAGTAAATGGAAAATCTGCTCTGGACTTTTTGAAGTACTGAAGTAAGTCTATGCAAAGCTCGCACCAGCTGGAGTGAGCTCCACTCTAACTGTGTCATGTTTGTGGATGGATTTTACAGTTAAGCTTCCACTTCATATTTACAGGATGAAAACAATGGCTGCTGTATTTGGCAACAATGGCCAAGAAGCGGATGGTGAAAGTATGATTGATAAGTAGGTCATGCAGTATGCGAGGCATGGCCCATAAAGGGGATTTACTAAATCTCATTTAATTGGACAAATATTACATGAGCCACCAGACTATACCTGACACTGGCTTTCTAATCATATTACAATACTTATTTACACCACTGGATCTCACTCAAAATCAATTATAATCTATTCACTGCTCAAATACCTTTGCGCATCCTCAAGTTAAATAGGCTTTGCTCTTTGTTTAGCAACAGTTCACCACTTCACAAAACGTATCATGAATCAAACCCTCACTGTGTTTGGGTGGATCAATAGTTTGACAGACTGGAGCCGGTTCTGCACTATATATACAGGCCAGGGTTATTTAGAAGCAGAAATTAAAAATCATTGGGAGTAAGTGCTATACATGACTGCCCGTCTCGCACCGGAGTGCTCGTCATGAATTACAAAAGCTACTGCAGTGGGTTGGTTCCCTTGGGATTACACCGCCGAGGCTGAGAGAGCTACAGCTCTGCTTCACAATAAAACTGTGCCGTGTACGATACTGTCTGGAGATAGAAATAGCTCAACAAAGGCAGAGAAATATCTAATGTGTGTTTTCACACACATGTGGAACCATCTCTTTTTCAATGTATAGTGGAATATATGGCAGTAAAAATCCACCAATATAACGAATCTATGTACAATATGCCGAATATCTGGGTTAAATATACCAGTAAGTGAAATATGCCAATACCTGAGTGCAATATGTGAACCCCTGGTGAAATGATACCTACAACAGGAACCTTTTTAGTTTACTTCACATGAATCCTATAATGAAATGAGCATTAGTGAGATCCTGCTGGTGCATGTTTCCTCTCATTCAGTGTCCATGCACGTTTAATTGTTTGTTAATTTGTGCAATCTCATTTCTCTAAATGTGTACTCTTATCTGATTAGCCAATATTTAGAGTAAAAACTCTGATAAAAGCAGAGTTACTAGCTGATAACCTGAATTACAGTAATGCAGATACACTACTATGGTGTTTTCACTGTATAACTATCCCATTACCCAACTGTAGTATGACACCAAAATCTCACGTGACAACAAGTCATGAAAAATAATGAGCCAATTACAAAAAAACTAAAATATCAAACGTGCTATTTAGTTCTTTTTGAGATATAGCTATTATGTTAACTATGTTTCATGTTTAAAACATTCTCCATAAAAATGAGAAAATGTATAACCCAGTTAGAAACTGAGGGGTTGTCATAATTTAGAATCTTTTATTTTAACCTGCTGTGGTAAATAAGATTGTTTCCCTTACAGAACCACAAAAACCTTTTCAAAGTTTCTTTGGTCTAAGCCAACTGCTGCAATTTGCTTCCTATTTCTCTACGGTAGGGACTGTATCATACACACTGCCACTGCCTGTTTCGAATCAGAGGACTAGAAATTTAAGAAAAATATTTTGACTGAAAATTTGTGTGAATTTTGGGCACAGCCCTCAAAGCATACACAAACAATGACTGACTCACACACACATACACAGACATGCAAACACATACACAAACACGCATTAACCTATATTCAGCTTCCAGTGAGCTATTCCCCTCAAAGGGTCAGGCTGCGTCCATGCCTTGATCATGAAGCTGCACCCCTAAAGGCATTAAAAGCACCCAAGCTGTGTCTGACTGATAGAAAATGGGGTGGAGCAGACTGAGCGCCACAGAAGGGGGGTTTTAACCCCCAGCACACAAAATGTTTTGGAGTCTAGCAGGGGGTCTGAGCCAGGCCTAAGCCCCCTGCTCAGAGGCAACGGACGATCCACCCTTGGGACATGGAGGCTGAAGCCCTTGCACCTGCCCCAGTCTGAAACTTAGTCTGACTTAATGATTCAGAACCCCTCACTGGTATGTTCAGGCAATATGAACAAAACAATTGTTTAAAAAGAATCACAATTTGATACAATGGCAAAGGCATGATACTATAGCACAAATGTTTACAACACAAATAAGTAGTGTCTGAAATTGTATTTTCCTTGACACTGACTTTATTAGGATGGCACTAATGCTCTCGCCACAAAACAATATGTTATCCCAAGCGAACAGTGTTTATCTTGACTCAGTAGTATAGTACACTGTGATACAAGCTGAAATAATATATTGCTATGACACACGTCTAGTCAGAAATGAACAATATAAACCCTGAAGACATTTTCAAAATACATAATAAAAATAATGCTTGATCATGTAAAGCTAAGTCTCCCAAAATCGCAAAATACTATAAATCGCACAAAATAATTGAACAGCCCGCTTGGACAACTTTGCTGCCACACTGTTTGGTTAATGTCCACTGTACACACTTAGAATTTTAGTTAGAACACATGATCTGAGTAAATCTTAATAGTCTTAGTAAAAAAAAAACAAAAAATTATCACACAGAAATTCCTATAGTGCCATTGCAGCACTGCTGTCGTTCTCCGTCTGATGGTATTTGTTCCTGTGACGTGAGGCTGACAATTACAACAGCACAATCTAATTTGTTGAGAAACAATCTCCCCATTATTACAAACATCATCACAATTTATTCACAATAACTGCCGCATTCCTCTGATATGTAGTTGCCGCAAGCAATTTGTTGCAAATTAATTTGAATCATTTTCTATTAAATTGAAATAAAATTCACAAATCTGACCATTTCTATAAGATAAACTATAACTTGCAGCCTTTGGTCAGATGCAAGTTGCCTCTAGGTTAAAATACATGAGCTGGAGTTAAATAGAAATGTACACTGTCAAACAAGATGGGCAGGTAAATCTGGTAAGTGTTGGAAAAGCTGAACCATGTTGCAAAATGTTGCTGCTTGTTTACTTTTTGTTTAGCTGAAAGATTTGGCACATTTTATCCACTATTTGGAGTGCATTTGCTTCACTTTTCAAACTGTCGTAGTGACTTTACATTCAACTGCTCATGTTTTATTACTGTTTTAACTGTATGTGGTTGTTTAGAAACTCTGCAATTGTCCTTAGTCAAAGTAAGTGGCCTTCCACTGCTCTAAAAATCTTGACAATATCTGTGAAATCAGTATCAGGAAGCCATCATGATACAGATATCAAATCACCACATCAGCCACCCTTTCTCAGGAGAGTGTTACAGTTACAGTTCACACAAGTGGTGCACTCAGCTCTGCCTGGTGGGCCCTGACACCACCTGCATACTCCCAGTGAGTGTGCCCTGAAACGGGCAGCCTGCCCGCCACTATCAGATTCAGAGCAGAATGTGAACTACACAGTTGGTGGACTGAGGCATGTTGTATTCATAATGAGTTAAAGGGTGTGGAGGGCCAAAAATAGACCTTGATCACCACATAGGCACAATATGGCAAGAGGCTGAACATGCTGCCTTGTGCTTCTCACACTCTTGACTTATATATACAAGACTAAACCCCAGGCACAATAACTGTGTATAGTCACACAACATTCACTGCTCTCCATTGCAGCTGGACCATCTGGGTCTGGCATTTGACAACTTCTGGAACAAAATAAGGATCTCTGATGTGCATTCAGAGAAAACCAGAGAGAGAATAGCATTTGTGTAGTGATCAGGACCAGGTATGCCTCATGCATAAAGACCTCCAACCTAAACCAAACCTGTTAATGGTATATGTTTAACACACTGGCTTTGGAGAACTGAGTTTCCAGGACAGGAGAAACTAAAACAGATACATCTCTGAGAACATATGTGTGCTAAAGGGAAAATGAGATGAAAATAAATTTTTAAATGGGTAAAACAAGTCTCATGTTGGTCTCCAGTAGCAGCTAGCTGTGTGCTAACATAGGCTGGTGAGGCAGGAGCAGCTCCAGTCTCTGCAGCAGAAGGATCTCCACGCAAACTCGCCCAGACTAAACTCTTAATGGACCAAAATAACCAGCTGTGACAAAACCTGGTTTTCTGAGTCGTAAGGAGAGTCCAAAGAGAAAAGTTAAAAGTGTGTAGGAAAAAGGAGAGAGTGTCATTAACAGAGGGGCTGGAGGAGCCGGGGTTTCTAACAAAGCCCTGAATGAAGTTCCACCATCCAGGCTCAGGCTAACCTAGCCACAGCAGCTAACTCAGAGACATAAAGACCGGAGGGGTCTTCTAAACAAAGCGCACTCATACACCTCCACACCTCACACTCACCTCTCCTGGTCCAGGGTTTTCTCTCTCGTTTTTTTTCTCCCGTGTTTGGTTTGAATGCCGAGTTGTTTCTAAGGAAGCGTCCTGTTCCGGGGTCACATCCCGACACTGTGTGTAGCTGCAGAGGGAGCGGGGCGGGAGGCTCCAACCGCCTCACCACCAGGGGGCGACAGCCACACACACACACAAACACGAACAAACATAAGCACAAAACACACACTCACACACACACAGAATATACATAAACACACAGGAGGAAGGACAGTCAGCCCAGAATCAATCATAGTAAAACCTACCTACTGTTTTGTTTTGAGCGAAAATAAAAGCAAAATTTTAAAAAAATTTCATCAATGAAAACATTTTTGTTTGTTTCATTCTGTCTTTTTTCATACCACATATTACATGTGTATTACATATTTGTATAGCAGACAGGATATTTCAGTTCATATTTTTAGGGTCTATAGAGTCCAAACTGAGTATTACAATGTATCATGCGTGCAGTTTTACTAGCCACACCAGGCCTGATTACTGCCAGACTTGCTGAACCATGAAATCAATTAAAAAGCAGGTGAGAAACAAATTTACTCCACAGCGATGTGAAAGGCCACTTAATTGCAGTTGTTGCTACTAAGGATTGCACAGCCAGTTATTAGGATTAGGGGGCAATTACATTTTCACATAGGGTCATGTAGGTTTGGATAGTTTTTTTCTTTAATAAATAAATTCATCAGTTAAAAACTTTTTTACTTGGGTTATCTTTGTCTAATAGTTACATTTTTTGATAATCTGAAACACCGAAGCATTGTATCTACCAGAATCCAACCACTAACCAAATCCAGCAGCAGACAAGAGGGTTTTCAGAGCCACATTAACAAAAAAAGTCCAATTACTTCTGGGTGTTTTATACATTTGTATAAAATGACATTGGTTTATGGACACTTCTGTATGTAAAGTGGCCCTTTATAATCACATGTGTACAAACCACACCACAGCACACAGTGCTGCCTCCATCCAGGTGCAGCCAAGGAGCAGTGTGTGGGGATGGGACCTTGCTCAAGGCTACCTAATGCTCCCACTAAACTTTAGATTAATATATCTAGGTTAGAGTCACGCATTTATGCTGTGTAAAGATTCTTTTAAAACAATACATCAGGATAGAGACTGTCAGGTAAAAGCTGGACACACACACACACACACTCACACACACACAGAGAGTCATGACAGTTTGTCTGGATTCCTTTATGACATTCAAAGCATCTGTTTAACAAACTATGCGCTGTACATCCAGCAACACCTTGTACACAAGGATTGCACAGAAAATGCCACACTTGTTAAAAAAGGGGACCATAGGCACATACGAAATGGTTAACTGCAAACTCCAGTTTTACACCTTCTTTAACTCTGCAAAGAAAAGAGTTAAAGCAGTAAATGCTATTTGGGTAAAAAAAAATACAGGTTTAGTTTTTTTGTAACTTTTACAGTTTGTAACAATTTTATGTGTCTTATCTATTTTGGTCACCAGAGTTTTTAGCACAAACAAAAGTGATTCTGCTCATTAGAATCTAATGAATGCAGATCACTTAAAGTGACAACACAGACCAAATTCCCTGACCCATTATAACAAAACTGCAAACAGAGCCCCCACTAAAGCCCTTTTAAAGCATAAAGGGTTAAAGTGACAAACACTGAGTGGCGTTCTTCAAGATATAGGCTTCTTCCTTATATATGGTACATTATATGAAAAAACAGGAATGCAAAATGTTGAATATACACATCTGCACTTAAATATCTAGACCAGGACTGTTCTATTTTACACAAACTCATTCAGCAGAAACCAAAAAAGTGTTTGAGTGCAGTTACTTTTGAACATAGGCACATATCGTTTACAAGTGCAACTGTAAAAAAATATATAATAATAATAATAATAATGACAACAATAATAATAATAATAATAATAATAATACAACAAATCAGTAATTTCACTTTTGCCCTGAAGGTCACCAAAGAGGTAGATCAATTGAAATGATCTGTTTTCAGTGCGCACCTCCTCTGTGAAGCATGGAACAGTGCATGCCAACACAGGCCCTAAAGTGTTCAGCTCCTATTAAACACCCTCCATTTCATCACACAGGCTAAGAATACCCAACTAATAAGGAACGTCCCAGGCTCATTTCTGCTATGCAAAGACAACATAATCTCAATTACAAATAATCTCATCTGCACAGTCAATCAAAGAATCAAAAATACTGCTGCCAATTTTAAATACCAAATACACAAAAAAGGAATATTTACAACCCAAACATTCAAGTACAAATATAGATAAAGTAAAAGTTCCAAAATTAATGTAAACTATGTGAAACACGTGTTGCATTTCCTTCTTCTATCCAGTAGTCAATCTCTTCTGTACAACTTGACATTATAAATAGAACATAGATTCTTTCAGGTCACAATATTTCCCAGCTTTTTCCCCAGCACCTTATACAGTAAATAAGCATTGGGTCGGTCTCAGCATTTAAATTAGTGGCAAAACAATGATTACATGTGTCGGTTTTGGTTCCAATTCCATTTTCGTACAAGTTTTTTCCTCACACAATCTATTAAATTCATACATACATATTACATCTAACAGGCGTTCACCACAGGTCAAAGCAAAATGGAAAAAAGAACAATTTCCACTCATTGAGAAATGAAATCCTTTCAAATCCTGGCTTAGAAATGTCTCGTTTCGATTTACAAAAGTTTCTCTGGGAAATGACACCCTTCATCTGTTGTCTTTGGCAAAAGTATGCATCATCCAGTTCACCTTGGTCTTCCAGCTTTCTCGCAATGCTTCATTGAACTTTACTTTAAAGTTCTTCAGTGCCTCCTCCTCACATTTGCCCAGGGCTAAGGAGTCCTGTAAAAAGACGAAAACAACTTAATCCCCACACTAAGCCGAGTATTTCACATCACCATCTGTGTCTCACAATGCCAAAATTTTACACTAATCATCCAAGGTCTGTTCAAAAAGAACTTTGAAAAAGGGACATTTCTCTCTCTCGGAACATATCTTCTATATGTTCTGTGCTCTTTGTGTTAAAGGCCTCCAGAGGCTCTTACCTTTAGGTACTGGATGTCTTTGGAGGAGCTGAGCTCAGGAAGTCCTGCAGCTCTCATCAAGGCAAACAAGTTCACAAACAGAGTTCCGTTCCGACACAAGATTTTATAGGCTTGTTCACACCAAGCACGAAAACTGCAACACACACAAACACAGACAAAGATATTTTCTTTACTTACAAACTTAATAACTCATGGGTGGAACTGTTTATTTATAAGTATTATAATTTTTATTAATATTATAATTATTGTTATTATCATCAATAATGATTATAATAACAACAAAAACAAAACATTACTATGACCACCACCACCAACAACAACAATAATCACAAAAAATAATAATATGCATTTTCTAATTATTATGCTTCCTCTAATTATTATGCATTTTTATAAATACATTTTTGTCCATTAACTCAAGAGGAAAAGTAACACATAGGAAAGATAAAATACTACAGTTTTAAAGGAATGTCAGCACATCTGCATATTATAAGCATTATCTTACACAGGGATAAATTAGGGATGCTTATACCTGACCTCATTCCTTATTTTACATCCAAATTGGATGATTTTCATTAGCTTTTCTTTTAACATTTTAGTTACCTAAGACCTAAATGGACAAGAGAAGTACATTTTATAGTACTTTCTTTTAGTCAATTTTTTTTTTGCGCCACAACATTGTCTGCCTTTCAGTGGAAATTTAGAGGACTTCTAAAATGATATGAAATCGAAAGTAATGTGTAGTGGTGATAAAGGAGCACTGCAGGCCACTGGATGCCGATATGAGCAAGTTGTGCATTCAGCCTCATTAAAATACAACGCCCCTACTGAAAGTGACCATGATGAGCCATTACCAAGAGAGCAGAGGGGATGCCAGGACAAATTTTTTCTTTCTTCAACATTGTGAAAAGCATAGCGGGAGACCACCCATAACACCAAACGGGCCATTCAGCTTCACCAAACCTGCTGACTATTCTGCTCCTCTGCTCTGGCACTTCTAATAGCAACTGGAAATGTTCAATCTCACAGACTAGTGTAATTGTGTGCATGCTGTTAACCTGGAAACTCAGGTATTAAAGTAACAAAAGTATCTGGTGAAAAATCTCATTAACACAGTTTACCCCTTACAACTAGAACCCCTCCCTAAACTGAACAGGAGCTTTGAGGCTTTAATCTCACCTGAAGTTTAAATCTTAATAATTAGTGTTATGAGAGTATGCTAAAATCATCACAAACCACACTAAATTATTCTCAAATAGACCTGCTTGGACAGGGGTGGGCAAAGTATAACCCACAGGACACGTCCAGCCCATTGGTCTTTTTAATCCGGCCCACGGAAAATTGGTTTCTCATCCGTGAAGTCGCAGGGCGGGGCCAAGTCCCGGCAGGGCGGAGCCAAGCATGCAGGGTGAAGTTACTCATAATACGCATTTGCGCAGTGAATACCACATACGCCGATGCGTACGTGCAAAACACTAACTAGAGCTTAGATCAGGTCCGAAAAATAAAACCCGACCTGACCCGAGCCCAGCCCAACACAGTAACTGTAATTATAGCACACGTTCTCAACTGTGGGTGCGTTCATAAACTGATGCTCTGAGCTCCAAAGCACTCAAATGCTGGATTGTACTTTAGCCTAGCTTGGCAAATATGAATGATGTGTGTTGATACACCCGTAGATTGTTTAAAAGTTTACTTTTAGATTTTTTTACATTTGCTCTTAGATTGTTTTACAGTTTACTTTTATAGCAATTTATGGAGTTAATATTTTTATTATTAGCTGTTCGTGTTCTTATTACGATGTTTGTGATTGACACAATTCAGGCTCTTACGACTTTTATAGAATTATTTTTTATCTTCAACCTACACCACAGTTAATATATTTACATAAATATATTAATTGAATATTCTTATACTTCTAAGTATTATTAACAGCTTATCAAAATATAAAATCTACTGCTTTTTACAATGGGAGAAAATTAATATTAAGCTGAATTAAGTTCAAGTGATCGTTGGTTTGGCCCTCCAACAAAGTTAAGATGTTTCATATGGCCCCC
The DNA here is from genome assembly GCA_037577295.1 of Ladigesia roloffi. Taxonomy (NCBI): domain Eukaryota; kingdom Metazoa; phylum Chordata; class Actinopteri; order Characiformes; family Alestidae; genus Ladigesia; species Ladigesia roloffi. The sequence continues at coordinate 21,671,576 of JBBKCR010000128.1, read as the reverse complement.
TGTAGAAATTAATTGCCCAGCCCTGTGCTTGGACATGGTTGTCTATAAAACTCATAAAAGCATTTAGCTTTCAAGAGCAAAACTAAAAAATTAACCTCAAACTTGACTTAATTTGAGGTAAGAGGATGATTAATACATTATGTTTACACAAATGATTGTAATAAATCATAGATGTCTGTCGTAAATCTCAATCTTCCACCAATGGGGAAGAGCCGGGGCAACTCAATGATGAAACTGAGGCTGATTCTGAAGAGGATGTGTAACACGAGTAGAGTGTTTTACGATATCTTTGTGCACTCACCGCTCAAACTTCTCATTGTTGTTGGTCCGTCCTTCCTGTATCACATGGACAAAGTCATACGTCAAAATGAAAGGCACTCGTTCTCTGTTGATCCCAAATTTTGCCTTGAAGTTCCCCAAAAAATGTCCAAAATCTATGTGGAATAACTGAAAATAAGAGATATCCAACCAGAAGTTTAGAAAACATTCCTGCATTGATGCAAACACACATTACTAATGTTAGGCAACATTTCAATTGTTTAATCGCAGAAACAATGTGATTAGTCTGGTTTGTAATAATCACATTGCTATGCGCAAAATTAAAAAAACTAATTCAAAATTAGTGTATTGTGCACTTATTTTAAAAGAACTGTTGAATGAACAAAAGTGCAATAATATTTGGTTCACAAAGACTTTAAACAAATATGGAGCTTTTTAACAGCAGAGTGTCATTAAAGTGCCAGTTGGTGTAATTGGTGTAATGGTTAGTTGTCCCATTAGTTTTGTCCATATTACATATCAAGCAGCAGATACGCAGCATTGCATGCTGCATGGACAAAAATGCAATTAACTTTAAAAATAAATGGGCTTTAAATAAACCTGGGTTAACATGTGATTGTCGGCTTTAAGTGAATAATGTGTTAACGCGATAATAACATGTTAATAGGCCGTGCCCCAATAATTACATTCTGTACATTCACAAACATGAACAGCAGACATATAAGGACATCATTACCAGCACATTGGGATGTGGACAGAAGTCTGTTATTTCACTGAGGAAACAATTTGGCACGGTAGAGGACGATGCTCACCAGATATTCTCTTAGAGAAATACACTGTATGCTAACTACTTTTCAAATATTACTTCTGAAATCAAGGATTTTAAGTTAAGGAGTTTGCCCTAGCATCCTCTTAGCTGCTTTAACACTTCTGGGAATGCATAGCATTAGGTTTGATTACATTAAACCACAAAAGCATTCAAGAGGCCAGGTGCAGATTTTAGATACATAGTTTTGGATCCCTGCCACTCCTGCCCATCCCAGGGGTATTGATTGGTGCTCCATCACTGCAGAGAATGCAGTTCCACTGCTTCATCGAACAGAATTGGAGGGTTTTATACCATGCTAGCTCTATACCAGGCTTGGCATTCTGTTGGTAGAACGTTTCTATGGGCACTAGTTTGTTTTAAATTCTTTCATGTTCTCCCCGTACAGTTTTAAAACGCAAGAAAAAGACTAAAAAGCCCAAAAGGGATTGGATGAAGCCAGTCCTGACAATACTAAATGTTGTATTAAGGTAAAACTCAATTAAAAAACATTGGTGCCCCCTGGTGGCGAGCATTATTATTGTAGAAATGTGTACAAATTATTTTCAGGTGTGAGTGGGGCAGGTTCTCTTACCTGACCATTCTCCCTGATCATAATATTGTCACTGTGGCGATCTCCAATACCCAGGACGTATGTAGCTACACAGTAGCCTGCGCAGGACAGCGTGAACTCCTCAATGGCCTGGTCCAGTTTATCCCTGTTGTTTAAAAGGAGATCATTTTAATTTATTTTGTCAATTCATCTTTAACCGGCATCCTTCTCCTGCTCTACTCATTGCTTTAAATGCACTAACAGATAAACACAAATGCAAAGGCATTCACACATATATATTTAGACACACACACACACACACATACACACATATACACATATATACAAACACACACACACGCTAATTCACAGGAAGTTCTTTCACTTATGTGTTAAACATTTTCTTGCCAAGCAATGTCTTCTACTTGTAAGTGATGAGACTTTGCTATTCAATAAAAAAAAATGTAAAGTCATTATTTCATGAGTCCCTATACCATGCACCATTCCTCACACTGCAATCTACTGCATTTGTTATCTGATTATATGAATATGCTGTAGATTGTCTACAATAGCAGTCTACAAAATAAGCACTGCAGTTACTATTGGATCTTGCCTGTTGGACTCATTAAAATCCAAAACACCCAACGGTCACACACCACAGCTGGGCAGTGAAGCTCTTTAAATATTCAGCACTTCTCCTGAAACACAATTGTTCTCAGTCCCTAAACAAACACATGATAAATAATAGATGATGCTTAACACAGACACATTTGCGTGTAATCAACGGCTCTTTAGAGAACTCAAACACGCCTCACACTTCTACATTTGCAGCATGCATGAGCCTATTGTTTATCACATCAGCCATGTCTCCTGGGAGTAGACTGGATACTTCTACAGTGGGAATACAGCTCCTGTTTCATAGGAGCAATCAATAGCCTTCCCGTCCAACATCCACTACCAACAGGAAAAACAATCCCATAAAAGACAGAAAAGTCCAATCTATGCACTTCAACAAAGTCTAGGGGGAAAATATTTCACAAATATGTACAGAGTATCACTGAGGAAGGGTCAGTTCACACAATGCAGTGGCAAAGGGCAGCTGAGGTTTAAAATGCTGTAAAACAATCAGAAACTACAAAAAAATAACAGTCATGAGATTGTACATGCCAGTAAAAGTATGTAAGGAAACATAGGAGAATCCATTGCATTCCTGAGATTTTTCCCCTGGAAGTACTTTGCAGTCAAATGAATCTAGCTCTTGCTGTTGGATAATAGTGAGTTATCCATTTATAATAAGGATAAAAACTGTTTCTGATTTCAAGTGATTTTACAGAGAGTTATAAATAGTTTCATGCTCGTAGATGTAGCCTGATTTTCAATTCCGTGCTATAGGGCGCCATTCTGACTAGTTCAGTTTATGCATCACACTGAATGTGCTCATGCATTGTTTAGCTGGCCATGTATTGGATATGGTTCCTTCTTTCTTTACTTGTGTGCGTGCTGTAGGACACATATTCTCAGTGTAAGCAGTCAATTTGCCATTGGCTGATTGATAAAGATAACATATCAGAAAACATTATAATTGATAAAGCCCAGCCGATCCACTGTTTAACCACAGAGACACTGTGTCTAACACCAAAAAGACTTTCAGTGCCAGCTGGAACACCGCAGTCTTCCGGGGCATGTCTTCACCAACACTGGACCCAGTGAACCAAGAAATTGGAACTAACATAGTGCAAAACCAGCTTTCAGTGCCTGGACTCTACAAAGGTACATCAGTATTGATCCTGAGGTGCAGCCCATAGTTGTTGATTCCACTCAACTTATTAACTACTGAGGGGAGGTGAACCACTAAGGTGAACCAGGGGTCTGAAACAGGAAAATCATTAAACCATCCTGAACTAGGGTCCTCCAGACTTCAGAACTGATGCCCAACAGTTAGAGTGAGTTCAGAGTGGCCTAATAGCCATGCTGCTTTGTAGTTGAGTCTAAATGTCAAAGACACTTTGCACATGGACTGTTAAACACAGTTGTGGTCTGAGTATGAGTCAGTCGAGAAGAGTTGCTTTTTGCAGCCTTGCTGACACACAGTGCAGGCTGAGGCTATGAGAGTGGCTTGCCAGAGCCAAATTAGAATTCTAAGCCAGAATTCTTAGCATCCTGTATACAGCATATACCAAGAACTCTCCAGCATCACGCACTCACCCAGGGTTCTTGGACTTCAGCCAGTTCAGAAGGGCGTCTTTGTTGAAGGCAGCAGTGGCGGCACTGTTGCTGTTGTTTCTCTGGATGTTGGCGATGGTGTCAGAGTTTTTCACCACCTCGATGAGGCCCGTCTTATTCCCGGTGGACAAGCAGCCATATGGGATCATTCTGACCCACACAAAAAAAACAAAGACACAAAGACATTAATGAACTTTTCCTTTACAGTTTTCAAGAAAAGGTATGGGCAAACTGAAATGTATAACAATCACAAAATGTATATATGCATAACTAGGACTAATGTAGCATTTTATGTTTGACAAAATATGACAAAAGAGCACAAATGGAAGTCTGCCATCTAATCTGCACTAAAACGGTAGTCCATTTCATTTCCAATATGCGGCACAAATAGAACGTGGCCAGATTCTCTCAGTAAACAGAGGTATATTAAATCTTAACCCGTGCCAGGTATGCAGTGACTCAGATACGCTGCAGCTGATGTTACGAACCTAAGGTCCAGGCCTTCTGACTTCCAAAGAACATCCATTAGCTGAATCATCTGGAGGGTTAGCATATCCTGTCTCAGATCTGAAAACAGCCCAGACAAAAAGGACAGAATGTACATTACGCATAGGAACAAACTGATATGTAAGTCTGTGTGTGAGAGGATCTGTTTGCAGAAAATGAAGACGTTCCCCTGCCTACCATCTCCATTTTTAAAGATAATGCCCACGGTGTCTGATTGCATCCACTTATTCTTGTACATGAGCCAGAGGGGCTTCATCTTAGAGTCCATGAATTTACATCTGTCCGTGCTAAGAGAAATATTACAAGTGTTAAAAAACCAGTTGGAAAAACAGTTGTATTTATACAAGTGGAATCACCTAGTGTACATACACATACACATACACATACACACACACATACACACACATACATACACACACACATACACACACACATACACACACACATACACACACACACACACACATACGATGGAGGGGGTGGGGGTGGTTTCCCAAATACAAATATTTTTTTAAGTATTTGTCCCACACACACACACACACACAGAGGAAAGTCACCTGGTAAATACATCATTACAAATAACTATATATAAATAACATACGAGTACTGTAATGCTCCAATCTGTTTAACATTTTTTTGAAAACCTTATCTAAATATGATCACATTACCCATCATAAATTTTACATCAATCATTTTACATAAAAACAGGAAAACAACATTACTCAACAGCTAAACAAAGACACGAGCTGTCATTTGATTAAAAACCTCTCTAAAAAACAAATATAAAGGGTATTTAGGGTCAATAGAAAGAAGAACAATAAGTTTAGTAAATATGTGCATAAAAACAATGTTGCCAATATTTGCTGAGGTGGGTTAGTGCTCAGGAATGATGTGCTCTGTTTGGATTAGCTGTACCAGATTTCGGAGAGGATGATGTTGGGGTTGAGGGGTGACACAATCTCTGACAGTGCCTCCAAGTATGTGTCCTGTTTAATGCAGAGCTTCATATCTTCTGTAATCTGGGACCTGGAAGTGGACTTCTGGCAGCCTGACTTCACAAAGTCATTCAGAGCCTTCATCTTATTCAGAGCCTCATTCTGCAGCCAAAACAGAACACAGATGTAGATACACTCTCAGCCGTGTGCACTGGGGCGCAATGTAAACTTGCTGCTACAGTAATGAATAAGAGGAACAACTTCAGCTAATGCACAAATACAGAAAGCCTGCACAGTGAAAAGCTGGCACAGTGCCATGTCTTCCTTTCCTTTACTGGTACTGATAACGAAACTTTGACTAACAGCCAGTGGCGATTCAGATCTGATATTCGTTTTTAAACATTATTGGGTGGCAGACAGCTTTAAAAATGTGCTATTCTCTTCTGCCTTCTGACATTTCAAACACTTGCATTCTATTGTACTTTCAATGTTCTTTCATTGATTTTCTATGAATTGTTTTACATCTCATTATTTTACTCAAATTTTATTTATAGTATGTCATTTCTGTAAAGCACATTGAAGTACCTATTTATAATGAAGTACTTCACTTTTGATGAGGATGTCATGACAAACCCTACAAAATCCTACTATCCCAAATAAAGAAATACATAGACATCACACAGTATGAGCGTGTGCTACTTCAGGCAATATTTATTACAGGATTAGATCTGATCCATTCATTTTTCCACATCACGTTCTGCAGAAATTGGCCTTGCAATTGGCCTCTACTCACTGATACTCACTCACTAAACAACAAATAACTTCTTCCATTCTGCAGTAGATAATGGAACACTGGCAAATATCCAAACAAGCTTCTCCTGCTCTACTGACCTGCTTCATTAGGCTCTTGATGTGGTAGATGCTTCCTCTGCAGAAGGCCTCCAGGATGAGGCCAAATCTCAGACTGACTGAGGACACATGCATCTCTGACCTTCAGGGAAAGTAAAAGGTCAGTCAGTCATATGGTGCACGTCACATGTAGAAAACAAGCCATTCTGGAGTGAGATTGTACCTGAGATGCCAGTACAGGAAGTGGCCTATCCTCTTGCTGGACAGAGCTCTCTCCAAGAGGAAAGTGGTTAAGTCACATTCCAAGTACGACTCATATTTTAGAACCTGTACAAGCTGCAGGAGGTACTGAAAGAGCTCGTCATCGCTGTGGAAAGAAAATAACGAGAGAACTTGATGTTAAACAGACTGAAAACTTTCTTGAATTGCATACACATGAGCACAAACACTGAGGCATCTCCTCATTCTTCACCCTTTTACTCAAGACACAAAAGCATCTACTTCTGACTTTAAATCAACTCTTCTTTTCATACTTTTTATTGTTTATATAGCACAGTGATTAGGGCTGCTCCCAACTAAGGATATTCCTAGTCGACTAACACTCCTGCATTTCAGCGATTAGTTGAATAATTGTTCATTTATGATATTAATATAATAACATGCGTTTATACAAGGAAAGGTATAGTCCAATGGTGCTTTTCCACTGTCTGGTACCGGCTCGGCAAGCTTTTTTTTACTTTTCCATTTCTGGTACCCGGTACTATTCTTGTGGTTGGTTTTCCACGGACTGGTACCGGCTTGGCTCGGCTCGGCTCCTCTCTAACCTACCACTACAACTGGTTACGTAGCGACTGAGACGCAGCTCGAGTGGAACTGAGGTAAAAAACAGGAGGTAAAAAATATGGATATAATTAGAATGGTTTCGTCAGAATGGTTTGTGTTTGTTTGCCACAAAACGAAACAGTTGGTTCCAGACGAGGCTTAAAGAAGCATGGCAGCGGACTGCAGAGAAAAAACACCTTGATGCAATGACCAATCAGTAACCTCCAATGTGTACACGTCATCATATGGTGCTTTTCCACTGCCTGGTAGCGGCAGTTTCATTTTGAACGCGCTAATATCATGCTTTAGCATTTTCTGTCATATGGTAGTGAGTGCGCTTTGGTATACCTCGAGGCACGAGATCGCGTTGTTCTCGCATTGCTTTGATGTCATACACTGACTGCGCAGCCCCTGATTGAGGAACTTCACGTGATTTTTTTATGCGACTAACCGACTAATAAAAATGTATTCGAACAAGCCTACTTCATATCGACTAACGTTTAGTCAACTATTTGGGGGCAGCGCTATTATCAACCCAGACCTAAGGGACCCCCTAAACATGCCACAATTATAATCTGTCCCTATGGGTTTGAGCAACAAAAAAAAGCAAAAAAAATGTTCATAAAAGAATATTAAATGACATAAGATTTTTTTTTTTCAACCACAGACAAACAACTGAAAGAGCAAACATATGATCTACCATAAAGCTCTCACTTCAGCAGCCTCCTGTTTGAATATTACAACCTTAGTGATCAAATACTGAATGTCCATACACACTCACACAGCAAATAGCTGGGTACACCAAACATATTTACACATTTTTGTTGTAACAAAGTGATAGAAAACCCAGCAGCCACACACAAAGCTCCATTTTCACATTATGAAACTATGCCTAATGGGGACACAAACACACGCTCAAGGAACTGCTTTGGGGGAAGTTTTAATGAGTTAATTGGCACAGCACAAGTATCTTAATGCATGACTTGTAAGAAATATGTGGCCAAAAAATGCTGTAGTATTTTGTTTTGCAAATATTTATGGGGCTATTTATAAAAGCGATTACAAATGCTGTTGTAATAAAAGCATAATGAAAAGTAATAAAAAACTGTAATATTTGAATTACAATACAACAGTCACTTAGTTTACAACAAGGGTGGTCCTATCCTAATTTGGTTACTCCGGCTACTTCAAAGTGGCAGGTGTGACCAGTAAAGGTGAGGAAACTCTTTAAAATTGGGCTCACTATATGCGCTTGTGCTCGGTTGCTTGGTGTCTGCTTCTAAACTCCTGCTTGGTTTGGTGGTCAGTTTGTTTCACAGGACAGATAGATGAAAACAATTTTTGTGCACTGCAAGCTAACAAGTTGAGATGCAAATGAGCCTGAGAGGTGAAAAGTGTGCCGAGTTACCTACCGCAGTTTCCTGAGGCAGCGGATGGTGAAAGAGCGAACGTGGGGGTCAGGGAAGCTGTAGTCCAGCAGCTCCAGAGCATGCAGGACTGGAAGGTCCGGCCATTTCCGAAGCAAACACACCATCTGAAATAAAGTGTGACCTGTCACTGACAGTGGGCAAAACCTCCTCTATTCTATAAGCCAGAACTAATGGTGATTATGATATAGCCGTCATAAAAGCGGATAAAAGGAGATTGGACCAATTTGTATAGAGATTTGTTTTTATGATAATTCACAATGCATATTGGTGTCAAATTCATTGATAACTACATGCGTTCACTATTTTGACACGCGCAGTACCTTGAAAAAACTTAAGCAAATAGTTTAAAGCCAATTTTTTCAGCGTGTAATGAATTGCCTTTCTGCCACCAAAGTTAACATTAGAATAAATGCAGAATGAATTATTAACTGAGGTTAACAAGGTTTCTGATGGAAACTACAATTACTACGGGGCTTCCACAATTAACACATTGATATACTGTCTATAAGTCACATTTAATGTAAAAAGTTTTTAATACATTAAAAATATCATAACCTTTTAACACTGCCAATCAAATCCTCAAAATTCTGTGGTTTGATTTTTTCCTCATTTAAAAATTATTTTTGAAGATGCCAGCAACTGTTTACATCGTGTGGAACACTTGATGACTAACAGAGCAAAACGTCATGATGAACAAACCAGTTACATAAAGCTAGAAAAAATTATTATTCTTCCCCTGATGAATTCCTTCAATCAAATAATTTTGTAACATATCAAATAAGGATTAAAAAAAAAACCTAAACTTTTTTAGATAGACCTGGGTAAATAGTATCTGTATGATTTTAAATTGTGTTTGACAAGCTATTGGTGACTAAGGACCAACAGTAATCAGCTAAAGTCATGCATATCCTCGCTACATTTTTGGCAGGAGATTTATCAGGCTGTTGCTCAAAAAGTCCCTTGTGTTTCATGTGGATTGTTAAAGTCTATGTTTTGACCAAATACAGAAAAAATACATGGGCGAACACTATATGAATGTGCAGTGGCAATCTTAATAAAGCATTTTATTTGTTTTATATATTAACATATTGAGTTATTTTTATATTTCTATATGTTTATATACTGTATGTTTGCACCGGCCATTCAAACGGTAGTGGTGTTGTTTATTTTCTATATAGGATATAGGAGGAAATCAACAGTATACGCTGTACTGTAGTACCTAAATATTTGCACACGATTTCATATAATGGAGGACACATCTGGCACACTCCGATACTCTCCATACCGCAGGCTTTACCTGGGTCACATCCTCGTGCTTGTTCCACTTGGTGATGAGGAGCAGTTTGGAGAGGCTCTCTGGGTAATGCGCCCTCACCTCCCCACGCAGCTTCCACAGCAGCTCTTTCTCATCCTCAAAGAACTCGGTGTGGTTTTTATTGTCCACTATCTCTTTCAGTTTCAGGTGCTGAGCACAGCAGTGAGAAAAGCCACAGCGTAAGCACAGGGCATATGTGGCAAGCAAGTATGTATCACATTGGTGTAAAAAAAGTAAATCTGGATTTGACTCACACAAAAGAGTGAGCCTCCTTACCTCCTCTTTCGAAGCAATCACTTTATCACCATTTCGCTCGCTCTCATTCCACTGAAAACAAAAAGGATATGAAGGAAAAAGACCAAAATTAGGTTTTCATAAATGGAAATGTTTGGCTTATGCAATGCCTAGCCATTTGAAATTTATTTCAAATTATTAATTGGATTTCATCTACCTTATCAAATGGAGGGTAGTAGAGGGGATGGGGTCTGAAGCTAGGGAAGCGAATTAGAAGGCCAGCAGTGCTGTCTATGTTGGGGTTCCTCTCGATCGTACCCATAGGATTCAGTAGATCTCCTTTATCATCTGCAAATATTTTGTGAACAGTAAGTACATGCATTTCATCTCATTTTTTGGTATGCTTTTGTGCAAACAGAAGGCTAGCAGTCCCAGAATTGAATTAAAATTAAATGAAGCGCAGCAAAATTTACCTGGAGCTGAAGGCCAGGTGGACAACAAAAACTCTCCAGTCTTCAGCTGGTCCTTGTAGTCAAACACCATTGTGTTCACCCAGGCCAAGGGGCAGTCCTGAAAGATCATCATTAAGATGCACATTAACCATAAACACTGTGAACAATGACTATTTGACAGAGGCCAATGTAACCCCTGCATCAAAGCAACTGCTTATTTTTCTGCTTAGCACATTGTTTTCTTTTACATTCCCTTAATTCTGGGTGTATGGTTCCTTCAGTCATACTGATATTGTGTCATTTTTAAAACAAAATCTGAATTATATAAAGTTAATAAAACCTAATAATTTTATTAATATATTTATAATGTAGGAATTCAATTCCTATAAAGTTAGAACTGGGTCTGAATCATTTTTCATTATAGGGACAAAATAAGCCACATTACACAACAATACTCGCCACAAAACACACTGTACTTAAAATGTGCTTAACCCCACCTTAATTTACCTTTGAAAATGCACCAAATCCCTTAATTTGAACTCATTTGTGAAACCGATCCCTTAATTGTACCTTAAAATTAGATTTAAGCACAACCGTGAAACCCCTTAATCTTAGATTTAAGGCATTAATTCAGGAGGTTCCCTAATTTCAGGGGCATATTTGAAAACACAAGGGGACAATTAGTAGTTTTAACCCTTAAGCAGTCTTAATCTGTGCATTTGTTCCCTTAATTGCCTGTATGGGGAATTAAGGTCAAAACTAATATAAATTTAAGGAGTAAAATTAAGCTGTTTGTTTTTTCAGTGACTAAAGTACTTTGAAGAACTGGATGTTTCATCACAAACTAAATTAGATTTAGTGTTATGAAACAATTATATATTTATAATTTTTACAGTCATTTTTAAATGTGGATTTACTGTTACTTTTTTGTCTGTTTGTGATATTTTTGTCCCATCAACCCTTTTAAAGTCAGATATTTTATGTAAGCTATTATGTAATTTGTCATAATTAAATTTCATAAATTTCATTTATTTTCCATAAACCTTTGACCAAAGCTAAGATGTTCACAGATCCCATCATTATGTTTAGTGAGCAATGTAAACTCCCCTCACGCAGGGAACGGCTATTCCCAGCATAGCTTATAATTAGCATTTAAAGAGCGAGAAGTAAAGAGACAGACAGAAAGACAACTCTCATTTCCTTGCCGCTGGCCCAGGCAGACTTCTCTAGCCATTCTAAAAAGGGGAAGTGGTGAAGAAAGCAGAAGTTGAGTTGGTTGGTTGGTCGGAACCACTGCACACACTATAAACAAACAAGCTCACACACACAGACACAGACACCTGCTCCTGAGTGGTCCTCTGTGATGAGCAGGGATGAGGGGGTTTAGATTCGACTATCGCTGTGCACTTCCCAGCATACAACAAATTTGCAAACCGTGCACACTAAAGGACAGCATCCATTAAAACGTATATTAGGCCTCCTTTTTTCAGTGGTCAGTCTAAGAGGTATTGAGCATCTTTGCATTGGCAAAAGAGGACTTACTGCCTTTTTGTTCTTCTTCTTGGTGGAGCGCTGCTTCTTGGTCTTCTCTAGGACACCATAGAGAGCAAAACAGACACGACTCATGCGAGGAAGGTCGCACAGGTTGATGTCGAACACAAGTTTCTGGTCCCAAAGAGGGTCTGAACACACGCTGATCTCGCTGCTGGTCACTACCTTGCAGAGAAGCTCACTTCCATGAAAGAGGCCTGCCTGCACCACAAGCTAAAACAAAAACAACGTATTAGGAATAAACAAAACTGGGAAAATGTAGGTTTTTAGGTATTTGGGGAAAAAAATCTATGCAGATCCACTCTTAACAAAAAGCAGAAAGGCCATGTTTAGGAAATAACACAATAGTTCAATATTCTGGTTTAAAACAAAATACCATATTGTAATGGTATTGCCACATTTTGTGACTGTAGCACAACTGCCACTATATTAAAAAAGTATTGATATTAAATGATTCAAGAATTGCCTGTGTTTTTTTAACCAACATTTGGTTTGTTGGATCATGTGAATGCCTCAATTCATCCAAAAATACAGAGAATATCTGTGATGTTGTTCACCGCATGCAATAAAACTATGTTTAGAGGATCAGTTGTCATAAAAACACTGTAAGGGCAGAATAAATAACATATCATTCAACCCTACAAGATTGCCTTCAACACTGGCCCAGAATAGTCTTTGAGATTTCAGATCTTTTTGCAAACTCAGGAACTGAAATCAAATTTTCAGAAATGTTCGGCTGACTCTCCAAGTAAAAGGATGAATGAATGAGTTCAATGAACCCACAAGTGAATGAAATCGTATTAACTCTATGGACCAATAAAGTGCTGAACATTTGGCCACATGCCCCAGTTTATCATTAGCCAGACTACAACACTCTCCTTGATAGGAAATAGGAAATATTTAAGTGAGTGTTTCCCCCAAGGCTATCATGAAGGACCTCCATCTGCAAGCAGCAGCAGACACAACTGGTAATTGTATGACAAGCCAAATTTATCTGTAGTCATGAGAGGAACGACCGGAAATGAACAGGCACTCGAGTCATAAGAAAGTGAAGATTAGCATAATGAACAGAAGGCAATCATTTTATCATTTATTTACATTTTATTTATTTATTTTATGATCCCAACACAAATCTACATACATCTCCAATAAGGCATGAGCATCTCTACCCACAGCGCTTCGCTCTATATATATTTTATTCACTATTTTCTGATGAAATGTCTCAATTATCTTCAATTCCATTCACTTCTTTCACTTCGAATAAGAAGAATGAATAAACCTCACTTTTTTCTTTCAACCAACCCCCCCCATGACTTTTCACTTCTGCAACAAACAAAAAAGAGAGATGCTAGTGGTGAGTGTGAGCAACACTGCTGTCCTTTTCTAAGAATCTAGGCCCAAGAGAGCGTTGAAAGCCAGATAGTCACTCCCCACTTCCTGTTTTGATGTTTTACTCAACCGCTTCTGATGAATTATGGGAAATATGTGGTCAGGGTCACGTGACCACACTTCAAGAGTTCACCCCTCACTGACTGCTACAGTTGGAAGCATAGTAAACAACCGCATCTAAACTGTAGCTACAACCAACACTAATAAACAGGGGAAGAAAGTTCCAGGCCTACCTTCATGCCTTCGTCCGCATTGACCCGAGAGCCCTGCAGCAGGTGTATGTAGAAGGGCTCATGGATGGACCACAGTGATGTTGTGTTTTGCTGTTGGGACAATAGAAGTGGTCAGAAGCACCAATCCTCGATTTTTGGGGGGGATTCCAAATTGAGAGTGAATTTTAGCCTGAGCTTTAATATATTTCCAGTGAATATGTTACTTGGCTGCTTATTCGTTTCCTTTTTGAGACACAAGACATAAAAAGAAGTGGGTACTGAGTACGCTTCTTTTTCTCAATTACAGATAAAACAAAACTAAAGAAGTCAAAAAAGAGGAACCGACGTAGGACAAAACCAGGGCTTCAGACCAGAGACTTTTCTATTCTACCCATCTGCAACCAAAAAGAAAGTCATGATTTTTTTTAGAAAGGACCATATTAACTCATATTTAAATTTGGTCCCAACTCTAATGATCCACAACAATGAAACCCATTCAGTCACTTTTTCTGAAGGGAAGTATTTGGTGACTGAACGTTATGAGCATTACGCTTCTGAGGAACTGCTAAATAATGAAATAAGCTCACTCACTGAAAATAATTCATTTGAATGCCAGAAGACTATTCCTCATTTTCATATTTTCACAACTTACTTTTACTTTTTAGGTTAAAACAAATTCGAAAATTATTTCTGAACTGGTCCATTCAAATGGGATCAATTCAAATACAATTTTCGAATTTGTTATATAAATGAGGTAAAAGGCTCTGAACTTTACGTTCAGCAAAGTGAATTCTCGGAAGGTCAGTGTGTGTCAACTAGATGGGGAAGAAGATGTGCAATTCTTGTTAATAACAGATGGTTTTTTGTGTGATAACCATTTCTCACCTTCTTTAGAGGCAAAGGCGGAGGTTTAGACAGAGAGCGGCTCTTGGAGACTTGGCTGCTCAGGCTGCCCTGTTCCTCCTGGTACTTGATGATGGTGGAGTGATGCACCATGGTCAAATGTGGTGTCTGGCTTCCATACAAACATGAGAAAATGTACTGAAATAGACAAGTGGGCAAAAAGGGACAGTGAGATATACTGAGAACAACAATAACTTTCAATAACAAAGTTAACTTTTTAAATGAACAATACATCACAACATTTTGGTTTTTGTCCCCCTAAGGTTTGTAAACAATCTGGAAGAGAATGCACCAGAATAATAACAGCCACTTTAAAAAAGGTCAATAAAACACAAGTGTTTTATGCAGTTACTGTACACTGGTTGCAATTATTTTCTTTTATTACAGGAAAAATATTGTTTATTACTTATATTATGTATATTAGATCTCTGCACTGAAAAAAGTGCTTTAAATGTCCTTGACTCAAATGTGTGCATTAGTTCTACCTGAATTAAATATTTGACCAACGCAACACTTTTAACCAGTCTAAGTACTATTTTTCAGTCTACAACTGAATCTAAAGGTTAGAAACATCAGAAAATCAGCTATAATATTAATAAAAACAGCCATTCAATGGTATAGTAATACTGACTATAACGTATTATTAAAAGTGTATATGAGGATTTGGTATTAAGAACTGGTACTGGTTCCTGACTTGTTGATACCAAAATATGGAAAAGCTCTCGGACAAACAGTGCTGCTAACAGTAATTATACAATACTAATGCCTTGTAAAACAGCTAGCATTTTTGATAGAGTGGACTACAGCAATGGTTCTCAATGTTTTCAATATTAAGGCCCACCGATCTATCACAGCATATTGCAATGGACCACTTGGCCACATTAGATAATCTTAAATAACCAATTGCGACCCAATCAAATACCTTTGTGGCCCATCAGTGGTCCCCAGCCCAGTGGTTGAGAAACCAGGGATTTAGAGAGTATTGATACTTTTTGGTACCAATAAATAGAATTAATTTTGACATTGGGTTCATTAAAATCCATATGGTACACATCCCAAATTCACAATTATATGCCCATTATACTACTGTACTCAGGATAACTATTGACAAAAGTTTTTAACTGAATTTTTTTAGCCATAGAATGTGGTGAGATCAGACATGCAGTGAGAGGCGATGGTAAAAGCAGAGGGGATTCCTCGCTCCCGTTTAACACACTCTCTGACCGAAAGCAGGCCCAGGACCAGGCTTATCAGCATCAAGCCCTGCAGTCTGTTCATTTAGTTAGTGTAATGCAGCTCAAATCACATTATGCTCTGTGTAGTTCACTTTTAAAAGCCTAGTACAGGCGCATGACTCATCTCTGCAGGTACTGGCAGTTTCTATGTCAACAACTGTCTCATCGCTGTCATACCCCTGCTACTGCACACCAGAAAAAAAGTCAAGACTGACAGGATCTTGAAAGGCTGTCACTTCAGCAACAAACAAAAATGATACTGGTGAGAGGGCAGGGGGAGACATTATGAAAGTAGCTTAAACCCACTGCATTACTTTCGTTAGACAATGAACTTTTTTTCTTCAGCTGTCCAAAACTTCATCACGCATGTACTCTCCTCAATAAATTTCAGAAGTCAAATGGATAAAAAAAAATTAATAAATCAGTCTACTCACTTTAAATTGACACAGTGGGTATTTCCCATAGATGAACTCCCACCTCCCGTTGACCTGCAGAGTGTAGTCCTCTGGTTTTTCCTGCTTCACTGGCCGAAATACAGTTGCCTTTTTCCTGAGCGCGCTCTGCATGAGAACCAAAGGAAGGTCCTGCGGGTCCAACTGCAGCATGAAGCTCTCCTGAGGGTCAGCATTTGTGGAAAATGCTTGTGAGTGCAGGTTTAGCTTCTTAAATGCAAAAGACCGGTGTCTCCACATACTGCTCTAAAACCTATTCTCTAACTTATATATTAGATTCAAGTTAACAAATAATTAACCCAAGTTGCTGAATAATACTATTTTATGACAATTCATAAATAATATTCTAATTATAACAACCTAAATGTTCTCTAAAGTCTCTAAAGTCTTTTGCATTGAACATTTTTTAAGTTGTATTTGTCCTTCAGAATGTAATAGTCTGTTGATAGTTATGTTATTTTAAGACCACTATATGTGAAATAGCTCTGTTCTAATTGGCTACCCCCTATTGTGCCTATTCAAAAAGCTGAAACACATTACTTAAAGCTTCACACAGAATGAGCAGAGCTAAACAGTCTGTGAATGGGATGGAGCTTGAAGGGCTGAACAAAAAATATGTAAATATATTGAATTTTGTGACATCACAAAAACTCTGACAGGAAGACAGCACAGAACAGCTCAATTATTTGTAAACAGATTGTATGGACAGGTAATATACAGAGTATTGTAATACAGCAGTGGTGCTCCGCTTGTGTTTGTCCTTTAAGGGGGGTGGGGTGTTATTTACTGCACTGTCTGTCTGAGTGAATTGGAAAGAATGGAAATGCCCAGCAGTAGTAATTACTTGTGTGTCAGCATGAACACAATCTAAAATGTAGGCGCAAATGTACTGCTCATAACTACTGGTGCTAAGTTCAATATTAGATGTGACATTTACATTTACAATCAATCAATCAATTTATTTTTTGTACTTTAAAGCAGGCACGAGAGCAGTTTAGGTATTTAGAGCCCAGTACTAAAGGGATACTGGTGGGTTTCTTTTTCACAATATGTTTTCACACACAAAAAGAGCATGAGGAGTACAATACGCATCTAGTGATACTAGCGGGCATTTAAAACAGCGTGTGAACATGTGCTGGACTTTTTCCTTTGACTAGCACACAAGCACGCTTTTCTGGGCCTCTTTCAGTCTTTTTGCACATTAGAAAAGCAACGTTCGAGGTGCATGGCCGTGTAGGTGGGGGATTCACAGACAGCATGTTGTTGTATAAATATACTATCTTACACAATCCCTTTCTCAGGAAATCTGGGTCACTAAGCCCCAGCATGCAACTGCTGATACCTCACTGTGACATTACTGCTGTCTCAAAAGTCTTTTTAAAGTGCTCAAACTGTGATGTCAAATCCATTCAAATGTATGTCAGTCTATAATTAGTTGTTTAGCACCGGAATATTCAAAGTAACAGAAGTGAGATAAAAACACTGCAGGCGCGGCGGCACAGACGGAGCTGAAAAGCCACAGAGTCCAAAGTATGAAGCTTTAAATAATTTATAATGCGAAACAAAAACAGACGGACACACGGCACAAGACGACTCACCTCACAGGCCTCAAACTTGACGTTGATGAAGATCTTTTTAACACGCGACTTCCCACTCTGTACCACAATGGAGAACGGCTCTAAGTCGCAGGGAAAGTTGTACTCCATCCACTGGCGCCATGGCAACCGCTGCCGGTCCTGAGCCTTCTCCTCACAGAAGGAGCGCATCTTTGTTCGGAATTCGTTCACCTCATGGCTCTTCTGGGCGTCAAACTCGTGCAGCCCTAGAAGTACGAGACACAAATAAGACTTCAATTGCCGACAAGGAGCAAGAGGATTGTGCCAAAGCATTTATTCACTCCAGCAGCTTGAGTGGAGAGCAAAATTCGATGATGCTCATGCAGTTTCCTACATTTGGCCCTTTTCCATGTTTGTAGGTTTCAAAGCTAAGTCTGACAGCTGCCCACAGAACCAGAAAAACTTGGCTGTACTGATGTGCTGAGCAAGTGATACACTGGAGTGATTGTGAGTTGGCAGAGAGAGGCAGGCCTACAGATGAAAAGTTAGCGGACCTTTCCCAATGAGCAGGCTGATCTGGGTGTTAATGATCTTCTCCACCCGGTCTCCCTCGCGGGCTACCAGCCTGAGCACAGGCATGAAGGGCTGGACATCACACAGGCGCCTGTGTTCATCCTCCAGCTCCTCCCGCTCCGCCGTGCGGTTGATGCAGGTGAACACATAGGCGTCGGGGTCGCTCAGGACATTGAAGAGAGGCTCACTCCTGGCATTCTTCCACACCAACTGAGATACACACAAGTTTGAATTAATGCCGTGATAATAATTCCTGACAAATCCTTACAGTGACAAAGTTTCAAAGATACACTGGGTCCACATTTCAGCTCTTCATTGCTTAAATAGCTTCACAGTAGTAACTGAATAAAAAGCAAATGTTTAAAAATAAGTTTAGTCTCCCACAAATTTTCTAAAATTATACTGATGAGCCATAACATTAAAAACACTGACAGGTGATTTGAATAACTTTGACCATGATGGCACAGTTCAAAGAATGTAGAACTAACATTTTAGACAGCAAGTGGAGAGTCAGTTGTGGCAATTTGGTTGTAAGGATCTGAGTGACTTTTACAATGGTCAAATAATGATGGTTAGATGAGTGTATTAGTGCATCTTCAAAACAGCAGGTCTTGAGAAGTGTTCTTGGTATGTAGAGGTCAGTCCTGGTTCAGAACAATGCTAGCCAGTCTGTTCTGATATCATAGTTGTGTTAAGGTAACACAATTAGCATAATTTGTGCTGTCTATGATAGTATGAGGGTGAGTATGAGGGTGCATAGCCACAAATTGGTCAGAGTGCCCATGCTGATTCTTGTTTATTGCCAGAATCTCATACAATTTTGCACATGGACATCAGAACTCGACCATTGAGCAATGGTGGAAGGTGACCCAGTCTGATGAATCATGTTGTCTTTTAAATGTGGACAACCGTGTCTCTTTGTGTGTTGCACACCTGGAGAAGAGATGGCACCAAGATGCGCTATTGGAAGAAATAAAGCCTGTAGAGGCAGTGTGATGCCTTGGGCAATAGCCTGCTGGGAAAGGCTGAATCCTGGATTAATGTGGATGTTCAGTACCTATTAACTGATCATTGTTGCAGAACAGGTACGCCCTTTCATGGTAGCAGTATTTCCTGTTGGCATTGGCCCTACCAGCTGGTAACCATAGTGCAGAAATGGTTTGAGGAACTTGACTAAGATTTAAAAGGGGTTAAGATGGACTTGAGTTTCCCCAGATCTCAATCCAATTGACCATCTGTGGGAGGCCCCACCTTGCAACTTACAGGTCTCAAAGGATCTTCTGCTAGGGTCTCTTTAGAGATCTTGTAGAGTCCATGCCTCAGTGGGAGCTGTTATGCTGTTTTTTTGTGACATGAGGAGGGCACACAATATAAGCCACATGGTTTTAATGTTATGGCTGATCAGTGTATATTTCATTTTTGGCCTACGAATGGACATCAACATCTGACCAAGCTGGAGTACTATTTTATATTAAACAATGTTCTGGTCTGTCTAGCACTGGCTGGTTCTGTATGTGGACATTATTTTTCTTTAAGCCTGTTAAGGCTTTGGATGCACAATACACATGACAAAGTTTTTTCTATTGAGAGATGAAAGTTACGTGAGAAACACTGCATTTGATGACCTTCACATAATGAACGCATTCAAATACTCTCACATTTTTGTGCAGTGCACCCAATTTATCAGTAGTGTTTATCTGAGCTGTGGGGCATCACATTTCACACAAGGGTCACAGCAGTGTTTACCTTTTTAATTGTACCAATGGTGTCACTGCGCGCCACGGGAAAACTGAGGTAGATCCCCGTGGGGAGGAGGAACTCCATGGTGACCTGCTCACGACCCCCCTTCTCCCACACATCCTGCATGCCGTAGTAGACCCCCGGCGGCATGGCGTATGTCGCTCATCTACCGGCAGCCTCTCTGCTGGACAAAAACAAGAACTTTGCGGTCAAAGATATACAACATGCGATGACATATGCCAAAGATAGAAACAAATGGGCCATGAGCTAAAAGCTTTGCTTAATATCAAATTTCCAAAAAGATGTTTGCTTAATGTCCAAACAGGCCAAATTAAACACACAGGAAACACTATGTAGATACAATTTCCTAAATGCTTGCAAACTATTACCCTAAATTGAATAGCAGAAAATTTGTCTATCTTCTGTGCATTTCAGACAATTACCCTGGAATTTTTCTCCTGTGCCTTAAACCTGAATCATTTAGGTAAATCTTATGCATCATGATTTTTAACGTAATTTGTATTTGATAGCAGACAACATCCATACAGACCAGGTGCTGGTGCCTGAACCCAGTGCCGCTGGCTGCAATTCCCATCTCTCTGTGCGAGGCTGCGATGTAGACTGTTTGTGTATAAGGTTACAACCAAAGCAGCCCTGCCAGAGAGCCACCATCACACTCACACATATACACAGAGTCGCGCGTGGCCTGTTTTACACACCACAACAGTGGAGCAATTTAAGGGCATTGCCATTTTTTAAACAGTTGGCTGCGAATGATTGCATTCAATATTTACTCTGAACCGCTAAGCATTGTGTTTCTTAATACGTCAGGCACCATCAGGAGAGTATGAGGCAAAACAAGCCGGCCTGCATGGCTGCGGGGGCCAGAAACAAGACGAAAATGTTGAAAATGTAGAAAACGCCGCAGCGTGAACTTGCCTGCAAGCCTCGCCGGGTGGTCGTTAGTCCATGCTGAAGGAGAGCCAGCGATGCTCCTCGCCGTCACAACGCAAATTCTGTGGGATCTTCCACGTAAGACGGCAAGACCGGTCCTGAGAGGTCACAGATTTTAGAGATTCTCCAAATATGTGCGCGTCGTAGCGCCGATTTGTGTCAACCAGCACTCTTTATGATCCTCGTTGCCTCAGTAGTGGGGAAGTGACAGTAACACCACGCGATGAGTCCTCAACAAGCGTTACTGCCGGCTAGGGATCATCTCTAAAATGCCACCTCACGCCTCGATTTTGATTCCTCTTTTTTCCACATGTTTAAAAAAAAATAAGCCAAATGCCATGGTAAATTCATATTTTGAACATGTGTGAACTAATCTCAATCAAAATAGTCTCACTTCCGTAAGCCTCACACTGTTTACGTTTTTCATCAAGTTCTTATCTAACATAGACAGACCCTGTAGGTATCTGAATGGTGATCGCCAACGTCTGGTTACAACGTCTCACTTTTTCCCCCAAACCCCACTGCCTCTCACAATAGCCTGTTTCAAAACCTCTGAGTTCCATTCAGTAATTTCTAATTCTTATATTATAATAAATCATTATTATATTAGAAGAACCATGATTTGCCTGCTTATATTGATGGATCTGAAACTGCTTTCATGTGCCAGTCTCACTCTGGACATGTAATATTTTATATTATAATTTCATTATTGTCTGAATGTGATTCTAATTCCACTTTTATACTGGAAGCAATCATTTTGCCATGCAATTTTATACCCCCCCCCCTTCTGTTTACAGCAGCAGGTCATCAAGTGTGCTGGGCCCCTTACTGGAGGGTAGGTTGGTCAATAACTTATCAGTCTCAGGTTTCTCACATGTTTCCTCTGTTTATATGATAAATTGGACAGACGTGCGTTCCTGTGGGCGAATGAAGGAAGCTCTATTTCTGGACACCACTGCTTGCAATTTTACGATTATGGGTCTATGGGGAAGTCGACCCAATTCACTTGTCATTCAGAAAAACAACAGTGACCATTTTTTACTCCTGCGGTGAGATTCCAGCATCAACCTCAAAGCAGACATCAATACGCAACCAAAATTAAGAGCAGGACCTGACAGATTAATGGTAATGGGAAAAGCATGCATTTATGAAGAGAAATTCCTTTAATAATAACTTTACACACGGCCATTTTCTGTGTAGGTATTAAACATGCCACATTACGCACGGTGGACTGACATAAAATTGAATTAGGCCCATTTAGTAGTTTCCCTCCCTAAAATATTTTGTTGATCACCAGTTTCCTAATAGATTTTTGGCATTTTTTTTATTAAACCACCAGAACCATTTGAAACATTTGTTAACAAAAATACAAATACCAAATCAGTTATGAGTTATAAGTTATAACAGTACATATTCAAAAATACAATTGAGAATACGGACGCACGGACTGTGAAAAACAGATACAGCGAAACTTTGACCTGTGTACACCCAAATACACACATTGGTGATACAGCGCAGGCCGAAGACCCTGTCATAAAAATGTGCACCACTCTTGAGCGAGCAACAGCACGCAGCTGGTGAAAACAGGAAGTGTGTGTGCAGAACAGAAACTCCGAGTCAAATAAAGCTCAAGACCCCCACACCCGCATCCTCCCGCCCCCTCACCAGTTACTGCAGGGCACCGAGGCGCACCGCCAAATCAGCACCACAAAGAAGTTAGCCTTTTCCAGTCGGAGAGCACAGTATGGACAGAAATGCTCTGTCTGACATTCCGCTTATGCTGATTTAGCTAAACTAAAGCTTAAAAAAGGGTGAGGTTTCAGGAGGAATGATATAGAACACATCCTGTACAGAGTGTGAATGTTGGCTGGGATTTTTAAAAAATATTTTCCCAAGGCCTTAACACTTACAGCAATCCAAGCAAAATAGGACAACAGAAACAGAAATTTTAATGAACATCAAAATTAAGGTTTTATATTTCAAACAATTTAAATATTTATTCGCAATTTTTAATGCCAATAGATTTTCCATTCATGGCCTCTTTTCACCATGGCAACACTCTCAGTGCCTGGTGCGTCCTTGAGTTTATTGAGTTTATTCACTAAACAGTCTATTGCAGACCTGCTCCATTTCACAGTCTGGAGGAAAAGACGGGTCAGGTTTGTTTTCAGGGACGCTGGTTATTCCTTATTATTTAAAGGCTCCTAGTAGGTCTTTCTCACCTTGCTGAGCTTGTTGGACAAACTGAGTATTTAAGGAAACCTTATCCAAAGATAAACATAAAACCAACTAAAGACCATTACATATTTTCTTCAATGACAATGTCAAAACTCACTTTATTAAGCCTCCTCTATTTTTCTTTTCAGTCGATGCATGTGTGTG
>JBBKCR010000128.1:21621334-21648125 GCA_037577295.1 Ladigesia roloffi | reverse complement strand
AAGTTGAAGAAACACGAGCCTAAGAATTTCATTACAGGTAATGACGCTACATTGTTATCTGTATATGACAATAAACTGAAACTTATTACATGGGTGAAATATCAGACACTTCAGACTAAGGTGCTCCAGGTTCATTCATTATATATGTATGTACAGATTTTTTAATTTTCATTATAAACCGCTTAAAGACAATTATGGCATTAATCACCATTTCATATTCTTTATTTTATGTACTACGCTTTCATCAGAAACAACCGATTTATTTCTTGTACTGTGTTAAATTCCTCCATCTATAAATGACATGGCCTAAAATGGAAGACTAAGAGCTAACATGTCTTTGTGACAAATTGCAGCAACATTTCTGATGTGCTGTTGGCATAGATCAAGGTCACAGATGAGCTGTATTCATTTGCAGTGGAGTGCTAACTGCCAGTTCTCGGTACATTACCTAATGGCTGCTTGTGAATTACTCTGGCTGAACAGGGAGAGGAACTACTCAAAATATGTGTTTTGTGTTGAATTCCTGGCCATGGATAACTGTGGCATAGCTTAACCTATTTTGACTATGATCTAAGCACTGCTGGGAGTAATTTATCATTCTGCAGATGTATTATGCTTTAATCACCTTAACAAAGGCTTTGTCTGAATCACGGCTTCGTCTGAGATGGTGATTGAAGAGCACGGCCCGAAGCTGCCGATTCTGGTGCTTGATGTAGTACTCCACTGCAGTCTGACAGGGTCTGCACAACTTGTAGGTCTGCTCAAGGTGATGTTTGTACACTTCAATTTCTTCATCATAATTGTCCTGCAGAGGCAAGAAATAGAAAAATTATGCTTGGAAATGTTAAATGTAAAAAAAAAACCTATGTAAATAAATAATAGATCAAGAGTAAAAATGAGTGTTTACATACACATACAGATTGTAAATATGTCATCCATTATGATCTGATTGATCTACCCTTCAAGATTTGTATCAGCCTTCAAGATTTTTATCAAGAGTTCCCAACATGGCAGTGAACATGTATGGGCAAGACACATTTCTGGAAAAACTACTTTGTGGTTCAACACAACACTGTTGAATTCAATCAGGAAAACCAAAAAAAGCTTATATTCCTACTATTAAGTCTACAGAAGATTAGCTGTACCCATTTACAATCAATTTGCCTCAAACTACTTTGACAAAATATATGGCAATCTGAACAGAGCTCATTTACGTATACCACCTTCAAGGCCAGTAACAATACTGGGTGATAGAAAATTAAGTCAAATAATTGGCAGTGTTTGGCACATAAAAGAAGAAACATCTTATCTTCTCATAAGAGAAAAATAAATGGTTACATTGTTCTTGAGGTATTATTTGTTTTATCACATTTATACCATGAATTGTAAACTAATAAAACATTCAAAATCTCCAGCATTACAAGACCATTTTCATATCAGTTGGCGCATAATTGAAAAAAAAGAAAAAAGGAGTAAAACCTACTTCCTCTCTAGGGGTAAATGAAGCCAACTGCTTAATCTTAAGTGTTTGGTGGTTGTTGCACTTCTTGCACAGCAGCATTTGGCAGTTGACCCACTGTAGTGTCTTGGGTGTCTCAGACACAGGAACACCAGCAGACACTCCGTGGTTAAGATGCTCCATATATTGCGCAGGTATCGGTTTGTTATAATCACCATTCTGCAAAAAAAACAAATTCACACAGTAGAAATCAGGCTTACTTTCCGAATGCTCGTATTTTCTATCAACAAGTCATATATGTGTAAAAAGGTAATACCTCCTGAAAGCCATTGTACTGCTCACAGTAAGGGCAATCCCAGCAGTTCCTATTCCCATATGGAACCTCTGTGTCTTGATTGCAGAACCAGCAGTTCACATTCATGTGTGTTGGTTTCTTCCTATGGAATGGACACATATTTTTAAAGGATTTCTACACTCAATGCAATTAATGACCATATTTTCACAGTATTCAATATTCTATATTGTTTTTGTGTCTTCTCAAACGTAGCATAAGCAATTCCCTTCATTCATGACGATTTTACAAACTGTGTGTTTACATATTCAGAATAGAATATCTTTGGCATTGCAATACAAATGAATTATATTGTAGAAGCTATTTTCTATAATCAAAACAACTAAAATCCATTAGATAAAAAAAATAAATTACTTAGGTTCATTCTCCCTAGACTATTTTCTGTGAAGATTATCCATATTACGTGATTAAGTTTGTGTTAATTCTGTGCATGCTTGTAAGTTAACAGAATGAACTTATCTGAAGGTGTGTCTGGATACTTTTGGACATACAGAGCATTTCAAAATAATCGAATGTCAACAACTGAAATGCAACTGATAAAAAAGAGATTGAAAAAATGAGAACTGATTAAAAAATGAAATTATTTTACATTATTTGCGTGAGTGAGTGAGCGAGAGAGCGAGAGGGTGGTTGTGGAGAGAGAGAGAGAGAGAATTAAACTGAATAAACGTAGCTGATGAAGTGTCAGAATAGATTTGGACACATATGTTGCACAATAAACAAAATGAATTGATAGCTAACTGTCTGAAATGTAAATGACGAAACAATAAAGTACTTTCGTCGCATATTTATAAGTACTCTCAAAACACTTAAATTAATCTAAACTGTGAGAGTGCAACTGGGGTCTCTACAAAGTGTAAAAATATATTACCGTATTAACTGACCCAGTGCAGTAGGCAGTCACGAGCTGCTACAAACTCCAAGCCTGGAATAGCATCTATTTTAACAGCCAGCAGTGGATTTAACCTTGTCAGTCTTTACACATTACACTTGACACCCGAAAGATAAACAAGAAAAGGGTCGATTATCTTGTTTATCAATTTTATTTTGAACCCTGTTATCTGCTAGGCTACCTCTGTGAGACTAGGCCTCGCTAACAGTCTCCCTACCTGTTCAAGACTTTATACACCAGAGCTCCTCCCGTCACCACGGCCGTCGCTCCGGCTCCCGCGTACAGGAGCTGCGGGTACTGCAAAATCATCTGGTTTATCTGCTCCATTGCAGAATTTGCAGAATTAGTGTTTAAGGATTTTTGTAGCTTTATATTGTAGCCAGCACCACATATGGTCCGTACGCGCGGTAACAGGAGCGCGTGTCAATCAGCGGTACATGGCCCAATTTTTCAAAATAAAAGTTTCCCTCTGTCATTTCAGCCATTCAACACGAGAGGGAGTGTTAACACCAATTATGCTGCATTACATGAACAAAAGATTTGGGACACACCTATTTTGGGGTTGCTCCAGCCCCCTTATCTTCCAGGGAAGGTTAATCTTAATGTTTCAGCATACCGAGATATTTTGGACAAAACCATACTTCCAACTTTGTGGACACAGTTTTGGGAAGAACATTATCTTTCCCAACATGTGCCCCACTGCACAAAGCAGGCTCCTTAAAGAAATGGTTGGACGAGTTTGGTGTGGCAGAAACTAACTGGCCCGCACCGAGTCCTGACTTCAAACCCCATCCAAAATGTTTGGATGAACTGGAACAAAGATTACCAGCTAGGCGTTATTGTCCAACAGTGCCTGACCCGAATGGCCACAAATTCCCAACAGAAACACTCCACGACTCCATATTACACTATGAAACACAATGTTCTTAAAATATTCTTAACTTTACCTTAATTTATACACCAAACACCTTAATTTGAATTAAGTGCCCATTAATTTGTAAACTGTTCCCTTAATTTTACATTAAAAGTGGATTTAAGGTGTGAGTGTGAAACCACTTAATCCTAAATATATGGAATTTTCTTCAGGAGGCTCAGTTATTTAGGGGCAAATTTTAAAAATAAGGGAAAAATTCAGTAGTTTTTCCCCTTAATCAGCCTTAATCTGGGAACTTTTCCGCTTAATTTTCCTTACTTTACTGGAAATTCAGGTAAAAATTAAGGTAATATTAGGGGGTAAAATTAAGGGGTTTGGTTTAATAGTGTTAAGGTCTATGTATTTGAAAGCAATGTCATTAAAGTCTGTTTTTGCACATATAACGTTTTCACCATTGCAGTATGTACGATAACTAAGGGTTTTAATATTTTATCCCGTTTGTCCTCATAAGGCCAGTCTACATGTGTTACATTATACATTTAAAAATGTTCACAATGGTTGCACATTCGAATCACATCAGTCTATGACCTTTGAACAAAAAAAAAACTTGTTTGTTTTCTCTAACATTAGTTTATCACAGCAGGGATGCCCTTTTTTTCAGCATGGCTGCAGGTTTTCATTCTAAACATTCCTGATGCATTTTCTGATTCATATCACATGCTGGTCTGAAATAATCATACCTAAAGGGCAATATAGAATTATGAGTTTTGTTTTGTTAAATGCAGTATTATATACATTTTGGCCTTGTCAGTCTGACTGACATTATGATTTTATAAGGAGTTCATAGTTCTATTACTAAGCAAATATATCATAACACCACTGTAAATTCCTTAAGGTTCAACCACTCCTAACTGTTAAAAGAAAAGGCTGTTAACAAACTTAATTTTGCAAACAACCTTGTGAACATAATCTCCTATCTAATCATTCTCTGAACAGTCATTTTTCTCATTTAAGTAATAATTTCTCCAATGTTATGATTTAAAACCAGTGACTATAGTAAAACATTAATACTCTACCATGTAATTTGAATATATTCAGCTTAAGCATTAGCTATTGGCCTTCCTTAAGATTTATCCCGAAGTGATCATTTTTCAAAAAAAAATTTCTCACTGTTGTGAACAATGGTTTTAAACTGCAATTGTTTCTTAAATCCAGGCAAACAAGGTTGGAAGAATGACATTAAGCTTCCGAAGGGAGCAGCCTGCTGTCTGCGAGACGTCTGCCAGTCCACTCTGCTGCCCAGGATTTCTTTCCGGCCTATTTAACTCGTAGTTTAAAACAGGGACACTTCTAGGGTGAGGCCACTGAATATGATGAATGTCCTCAAAAAAACCAGGGAAACCTGGTCATCCAATTTCAACCAGATGATGAAGAAAAATCAATAAAAGTTGTATGTGTATACACACATACACGTATACACACACAGACAAACACATACCCCTAGAATGGAGTTTGTAAAAGTTATCGCTATGCATTTTATTGTACCATTGGTCGCATATGCATTTTAGATTCCTTTTATGTAAAAGATGACACTTCACATTCACACAGTAAACAGACGTAACTAATAACTAAAACAGAAACTTGGTCGAACTCTGGATCACTACATAATGCAGAACTCAAAACTACTGCAACACAATGCAGTGTGATCATGTAAGTATGTATGAGGTCCCACAGAGATATTCCTTGCAGTAATGCTGTATCAGCATTACAATCCAACTCAATAAAACTCCATGGGAAATTTCCGCACAAGTCTTTTGGATGAGGACCACACAGCAGAGTGTGGCACAATCATAACTGAACAAATATTAAAACTAAAAAACAACCAACAAATACATACAGAATAATTTAGTTAACTTAATAGCACTATGTATCCTCAGAGGACCTCTTTATGTACAGTGATGCAATATTAACAAACAGTTGGTGTTAACCCATAAATGTGTTATCACATCTTCACATGTTTGATAATTAAAAAAAAAGTGTCAATTTGGATTCAAAATGAACTTAGGCATTATATCTGGTAGTATGTATATGCATACAAAAAAAATATTTTTTAAGTCTTTGGATATTGCAAACAAGCAACTCATCCCCCAAACAAAAACAGCCAGTAACAGCAAGATTCTTTTTTTTTCCCAACAACAGCTCCAACAGTCTTTTTGTGCATGGTTTTCTGGGCTTTATTTGGAGGGCTGACCCAGCAGATAGACAATGAGCTCATAAGTGGAGAGCACTATGGCTGTGTTGGGGATCTGCCTAATGAGCTGTGGAATGAGTCCTCTGTAAAATGAAGCGTAGCCTTCCTCAACCGCTACCAGACGTGCTGTCTGGAAGAAGTACTTGTATTTGCTGCCCTCTTCTCTGAGTCTTGTCCGTATGACCTCTGGAGGGAGACAGAGAAAGATTTGCCCGTCAGGTCAAATCACAGAATGCATGACAAGACTTTTAAAGTACAGTTACATAAGCCACTAGGGCCACATGCAAGTTAGAGACTGGAGAAATATATAGAGGCTTTTCTTCTTATATATAGGTTCATTCAAATAGTGTACATACCGTGTGGATAAGCTATGCAGGAGGCACAGCCTTTGGCAAAAGCAGCAACTACCATTAGGCTCAGGAAATCCGATGCTCCTTTTTCTCCAGCAGCGTTTGGTGTTGAGAGTCGACTCTCCGCTAGATGCTTCTTCAGCGTCTCATAAATGAGAAAGCAAATCATAGTCTCTGAGATTCCAGCGTATGAGGCAGTAAGGCCTCGGTAAAAGCCTCGCACGCCCTCTGTCCTGTACACATAGCGTGCGCATTGTAGTGCGTTCATCTTCTTCTCTCCTCGTGCCCTGGGGACAAAACAGTTTTGTCAGTTAGTGAGTGCTCGGGTTAGCCATTTAAAATAAGTTTAAAATATTTTTATGAAGGAACAATTTGTAGTCCCTATTAAGCTGCCTGCTTAAATATTGGTTAAAATGTGTGTGTTCTTTCATATTGTCACTGCCTTACTGCATATTAGAAGCCATGCAAGTGTGTGTGTGTGTTGCTTTCACACTCTAATGGCCTTATTACAAATTAGATGCCATGCAATTACACGGGGGCATATTTGGGTAAAGGTTTCTACTGCAGGACTATATTAACCTCCATGCAAAGCAACTGACATACTTTTCACATGTGACCTCGCGAGTCTACTTGCTGGTGTTCTTTGCGGGGGGTAAATATAGACTGGGCCCTCTAAGCCATGGCTGTCACGTATAGGTGGATATTTATACCATGGCCTTCATTGGTCACATTTTAATTGCTCTGATGGTTGCATAAGACAGGGACACTTATAATAAATATATTCACAAGGTAAAACACATGTCTCTACAACCACACACAACCTAAAACATAATCTGCAAACATGCCACCTACGAGGCTAGAAAGGTCATTTGAAATTAGAAATAAAAAAAGGCAGGAACATACTTCTTTTCAAGCTGCATTCTTGTTTTGACCATCCAGATGGGGTTCATCAAGGAATTTGTGACAAAAGCTAAAAAAATATATATATTTTTTTTAAATCAATTTAATGTGCTATCCAAAATAGAACATAATTCACTGTATTACAGTATATTGCCTCACCTGCAAACCCTGCTGAAGACATGTGCACCAATCCACTGTTGGGGACAAAGATCCCATTGAAGGTCTCTTTTGACTTTGAGTAGGCTGCAAAATAAATTGCCCTGAAACAACAAGTTGAGAAAGAACTTCAGATAAAGAAAGACCACTTGTGCCCTCTGTCTTGCTGTGCAGAGTTCATTTCAAAGTGAAAATTAGAGGTATAATGAAAGAGTGCTGTGTTTATAGTCACACAGCACCAAGAGAAAGTTCCTAACAAAGCACAGAAATGTCTGTTTCCACACTAGTTGTTCTCTTTGATGAGCTTCTGGAACAGGTTGTGCTAGATCACAACAGCAGGCTGAATATGTGGCTGGAGCTAAAGCTGCTTATTCAGAATATTAAGAATTATCCGGCATGGAAGCTCAGAGACACGCTCCTTAGACAGCAAAAACAAAACTCAACATGGAATACATGCCTGATATCTGAATTAAACAAGCACAAAATGCTACAGAATTGATCAATCACAAAAATATTCCAGTAAACATGATTGTCTCTCTTAGAAAAACAGTGTTCATCGGTACTATTACAAACTGTTCCAATCTTATAAAAATGATTTGGTTGTATCTACTAGTTGATTGAAAATTCTGTTAAGACCTACATTTCCAGGCTATTTGAAAGCTTTTGAAAGTTCTTCTTTACAAATGGCACTAACATGAGTCTTCTGTGAGAAATTCACCAGTGGACAGCTCTAAGTAAAGGTGTGTATGCTCCCAAGATGCATTGGAGGACGCAATATGATTCACTCACTAACTCCATATTTGAATATTTTTAGCATGTCTTGGGCCACACAGAAGGAAAATCTTACATCCTTTGCATAAACAGGCATGCATAACCATTTGTGGACCAACAGCATTGTAAAACGAAAGGCAAAATGTTTTGCATTATTTAGATTATTATTCAAAGTTCCAGCAGCCTTGGCATGGAAACAGAG
Organism: Ladigesia roloffi; assembly: GCA_037577295.1. Taxonomy (NCBI): domain Eukaryota; kingdom Metazoa; phylum Chordata; class Actinopteri; order Characiformes; family Alestidae; genus Ladigesia; species Ladigesia roloffi. The sequence goes on along the minus strand of JBBKCR010000128.1, from coordinate 21,639,918 downwards.
ATGTAAGAAACAAAGATTTTATTGATCTACATTTCAACATTGTCGATTCTGCCTACTCGTCCAATTTTTAGCGATTCTCTTAATTTTTCCTCATATTTACTTTGGAAAAACAGGTCTACAAGGGTTTTTAGCATTAACACGGCTGTTTTATTATCCCTGAACTCAGGGGCGATGGAAGCCTTTTTATTGTGAGGGGGACGCGTGGGGGTGGGACTTGGGTGAGGTGAGGTTGCTGCGCGCCTGCAAAATCTCATCCTTTTAGGTGGTCGGGTTGTTTGGAAACCCTGTTGGATCTTGAATCTTTCGCGAAAAAATCCACTCTATTAAATCCTATCCAGGTTTCCCTCCAAATCACCACATGCAAGGGAAGAGAATGGTCAGTGCAGACACAGGCTGCTCGGATTGCCAGTGGTGTGTGTTCTTCTGTTGATTTAGACGAGTGGATTCTTTCCCTAAATATTTAAGATTCAACAGAACTCTGTGAACTAATTATTAATGTTAAATGTTGGGAGGTCCAAACGAATAATTATGAAATGTCAAGGGGACATGTCCCCCTCTGGTTGAATGGTGATGACGCCCATGCCTTAACCTCTAAAATCTATAATCACTACTTCAAAATTAACCAACATAATATTTTTTTTAGACATGTATGGCCGAAATACGTTTTTATTAATGTAATAAACGTGAAGCAATTATAAAACTGGCAACCAACAAATCTTCAGCATATAAATAAACACGGAATATGTACAGCATTTGTTTTCTTTCAGTTTGCTGGCTTAACGTCAGAGCTTAACATTATAGTAACATTATAATAACAAAAGATATTTAATGTACGCGTTGCGCTGCTGAGAACCGGTGGCACTTGTGCATAATACATTGCCATACCTGGAGTTTTCACATATTGCTGGTGCTTCCACATTTATCATGATCAATATACCAGCACTAAAGCAGTGCTGCTGTCATTTTTCTTTGTGACAGGATGGACCTCCTCTTTCTTATCACTGGGTTCCAGCAGCATTTAAGCAGAGTCTGACGTCATGAGACCTGAGTATTTGCAGCGCACACTCATCAGAAAAATATTCCAGCACTGGTAACCTCAGAACAATAAATATCCTACCTGACAACATGGAACCAGTCCTCCCTTCCCTACAGGAGGTGAATCACCACCTCTCGCCAGTTAAAAACAACAATTCAATTGGTCTTTACAAACAGTGTGCTTGTTTATATGCATATGTTCCTGTAGGCAACGCATTCTAATGCCAGGTGTGAACTGCTGTACTTAGACCACTCTATTTGTGCTCGGATGTCAATGCCAGGTGTGAACAGGGCCCAACACTACAGTCAGGAACATTTAATGTTATGGCCATTATGCTGACCATTGTGCTATGTCCTGTCTTCTGCTAGAATTAGAATCAATAATTACCGTGAGGGTGCAACACCAACAAGATTTGGACCCAGTCCTCTGAAGAGTGAACTTGGTCCCTCTTTTTCCAAAATTGACCTGGTTAAGCAAAAAGGAAACACAGATTTAATGATAACAGGAAATAGAAAACAAGGTTCAGTCAGATCAGATTGCAAACCAGCAATGCTTGGAATTCACTGTTTGCTATTCAACAATGTTTTTTTTCCTGGTTGTTCCAGGACAGTAGACAACTGATTTTGTTTCTTAAGTCCTTGAAATCAGTTGCCTTTAATGGTTAACCTTCATGGGGCAAGCCTGTGTTCATCTTTACACCGCTTAGTCATTGTGTAGAAGTGGGATACGGGAAGTGTACGGAAAGTACGGAAAAATGTCTTACAAAGGTGACAGATAGGTTCTTCACATTATGAAGTACAACTACAATGTTTATTTACTAAAGAGGTATGTTTGTATGTGAGATTTAAAAATGAAAATGAACATTTTGAAAACATAAAGTATTTTGGGAAAAATTAAAGTCTTGTAAATGAAATATACTCTTTCAAAAAGTTCATCACACATTTATAAACATGGTTCTTTAAGGAACCTGTGGGACATTGCTCAAAAAATCCCTTTGTTTGGATCAGTTACGCATTTCCTGTTATTTTACAATATTGCACCAAGCCTGGGCAAATATTAAATGTAATAATACCCACGTCTACAAGAGTTTGCAGGTATTAACCCAAGTTAATGACCTGGAATACAGTAATGTTTGAGGGCAGTGCCATACGGTGACCTGAATGGCACTTCTTCCAAGAAATCTCTGAGCATAAAGGCCTCAGTCATTGCTGGGCGAAGATAAGAATCTTACTTTCAAGAATAGAAAATACTAGGAGTGAAATGTATTGTTCTGAGAATACTAACACCGAAGGGTTCAACCTAATCGACTATTTACATTTGTTTGCGTGTCCTTAAAGTACATGTATGGCCTAAATATCTCCCCACATTAAACTTTTCTTACTTTGTTATAGTCTCCAAATGAGAAAAGATGAGGCTTAATCTATATTCATTACACAAACAGAGTCACTATTTTATCTGGAACAACAAACATTGTGTCTAAAGTTCATCAGAAACCTGAGCCAAACATGGCCTATGTGTTAGATAAGCTAAATAGTGACAAATGGTGACAAAGTCCCTAAAGAAGCCTCTATGTAAAAGGTTTTCCCTGAAAAATAAAAGCTTGACCCAGAATATAATCAAAGTTTAACACGCGTACAATCTCAAGGAAGGCAGTGTTATTGTTTCTCACACAGTGTTTGCAGTACCTGACTGGTTGTAACAAGATAAATGTGTACATTTACCCTCATAAAAAGCAAGATTGTGCTGAAAATGAAGTCACACCCCTCCCACAGACATTATCGAGGGCTCCCTGGGCTGACTAGGAGTAATATGATCCAGCTAGAAGAGGACATCTGCCTGCAGGGTTCTTCAGAGTGTGGGCACTGGCCAGCTAGTGTGCCATGGCTGCCCTCCCACACAAGGGTACAGCAGCTTTGCCCCTTGCTTGGACCTCTTCGACTTTAATAGAACACTTCCACACAGTCCATCTTCCTTATAGGATGATATAGGGGATAGTCTTATAATGAGAAACATTTCTTAAGAACTCACCCATCTCTGCATACATTGTTCACTTTTATCTGTTCCGCATACAGGTGCACCTTATGTTTACAATTACAGATTGTAGTTAATCTACTTCTCTGCATTATTTGTTAACTACTGTTCAGTAATGGTCATGAGGTTTCAAAACACCTCAGTATCACTGTTGAGTATAGTCTACCAAACAAAACTATTCAGCCAACTGTCACCTGACAGTGCAGTATAAAAAAAAAACTCCAGCAGCACAGCTGTTTGATCCACTCATCACACAATCATGACAGTATAGCTATTTGCTGATAATACCTCTTCACTGGTGGTCATGGGGGTCCTGACCATCAATGGGGGGGGGGGGGGGGGGCAATGAATGCAGAATGCAGAGAAACAAATTACACGTGGCAGCTGTATGTTAAGTGGCGGTGATAAACTGTATATGTGTGTAGGCAGATTTACCTAACAAAATTGGACAGAAATATTCATACCCATGTACAAAAATATGCTTGTCATGTTCTAAAGCTCCAGCTTACCGTAGGACCTGCAGGACACCAGGTGTGACTGTACCTGGCCTAATAACACCAGCTCCGTTGACCGTGCCCAGCTGAACCTGGAACACTGGTCTGAGGGCTAGGCCTGACGACTGTAACCTGGTCTTCAACACCTCCAGGGGGCAGGTCATGATGGCGCCCACTGTACCGCCACATCTGTAATCATTAAAAACAACAAGCATTATATACCAATTAGGCAAATTTCAACAAGATCAACTTCTACCCCAAAACGCATGGCTTCAGTGGTCAATAAAATTAATCGACTCCCACCCTATGTCTCAACACCCCAATAAATGGAAAAGCCCCAACTACCCCTGCCCCTTCACAGTGCCCCCACGTCAAACCTCCTGATATCTATAAAAGTTTAAGGTGTCAATAAAATGTATTGCGAATATATACCGGGCACATCATGTACAAACAGTACAGCTATGAAAAACTAACAAGCAACAAAGTTGCTCTACTACTAATGTTGCCTTTTAGAGAACCTTCAAAAGATTCTCTAAACAGCAGCATTATTAGTGAAGCCATACTAGGGCCGTTGGTTTCCAAGTGGTTAGGGTGTTAGCCGTGCTATCAGGAAGTCGCAGGTTCGATTCCCAAGAATGCTAAGCACCTCTAAGCACCCCACGCACTGCTCCCCAGGCGCTGTGTTCTTGGCTGCCTGCTGCTTCACTTGGTGAATATGTTAAATGCAGAGGAACAAGTTTGGGCTGTGGTGTGTTCACATATGACAGAATGGTCATTTTCACTTCACTTAAAGGATATGTGCAGAAATGCATATCCTGCAATATGAGGGTCACTGCACATTGTGCCATCATGCGGGTCAGGAAGAACAAACTGAACTCTTGCAACATTTATGACGTAGGTGGTATCGATTGAACATCTAACATCTACATCAGAACTCAACCCCACAAAAACATAGACAAGTGTTTTATATATCCACTTTATTTTAAGTACAACATAAGTCTAGCAAAAAAGTATAAATAAAACAGAGGCAACCTAAAAAGCAGGCTAGGTTAATTTTGACATGAGTGAGAGAAACAGAAAGCCTTAATTTTTTAAAGTGCAACATTTCATCAGGCTTTCATCAGCCCCCTGCTCTAAGGATAGCAGGCCGTAGTTCAGGGGTTTCGTGTATCATGATATCTACAACACGTTGGTGTTATGCAGTCCAAAGGCATACTCGTGATTAATATCGGATTATCTCACACCCCACACAGACAGTTCTGACACAGACAATGGGATGTCATGTACCATTCTGTCCTAGATCATCAAAAATATGACAAACACGTGCCTACAGATTTCCAAAGCACCATTAGCCTGTCATTAATGTTAGGCTGAGCTCTGGGAGTTCTGCAACTATGTCATGCTTGCAAATGGGAGCACAACCTTTTGTACGTCACGCCTCAGGACAGAAACAGCTTAATCCCAAATCTCTGAGAGGGACAAATTATTGCTGGGAGACACCTTGGCAAAAGATTAAAGGCTTAATTGGAAGAGCTGCTAAATGTTACAAAGCAAACTTCTTAATACATTTTTTGAGGGATAAAAATTAACTTAAAAGTCCAAAAATAAACAAATTAATAAACAGAATAAAAGGTTACCAAATACAAATTACAATAATTATTACAATTAACATAAACTTGGATTCCTTTAAATATATTTTATCACTTTTGAGAAATATTTTAATAACTAGCAGCCAGTAAGGGTGATATCAGCAAAGCATTCCACATCTGATGCAACCACTAAAAAGCATGTGGCCACCGTTTAATGCGCCATACAATATTAATGCAAATACTCTGTCGCTAATTAACAACTAGCTTTATTGGTTAAATTAATCAGTCACCATTCTTCTAAGTAATGAAATACTAGCACATAGTAAGACCAACTCAAGGCCCACAAAGCGATTCAAATCATTAAAATGTGATTAATAGTTAATAAAAGGTTAAGGAAAAATTAATAAAATAAATAAGTGACATCCAGTGAAATCTCCTGACATCCAGTACACTATTGCCCTACATTTAGCCACCAAATGACTCAAATACTTTTTACATTTTTTTTATCAAACTAACAGTTTTAGACAAGATTTTGTTGTCCATAAGAATGAGGTGAACATGCACACATACTGTAGGAATCAGTTGTGGCTTAAATTATTTATCATAGATAATTACTATAATTAGATATAATTAGCATTCATGCATATTTCTTACACATAAACTTTAAGATTTTTTAAAGGAGACATCAATTTAGGTATATTTTTAAAAGCATTAATTAACTTGAAGTTTTAAAATATTTTTTGAGTGGTGCATTTTAAACTGGACATATTAAAAACAAAATCGGAACTGAATTTCTGCATCTGTAGCGTTTTTATTTAATCATCTCCAAGAGGGGGGGTCAGGGAAGTCATCGAGGACGATGACCTTGGAGAAAGCCTGTTATCAGGGGTCTTCCAACATTGAGGAACACATTTAAAACCTGTAATGTTTAATAAACGTTATGATTATTCTTGTAAATCGTTAATAAGCCATATATTTAAGAGATGAATGAGAGATAGCAGTGTGGCTAAAAGCCGACTGCGCCAGACACGTGAATGTGTCTCTTACAACAGGTCCTACATAAAACACATGTGCCTGAGTAGCACACAATGTTCCTCTCAACACTCGTGAGTTCTCTAAATACTCCGCTCCTCTTAATGAAATAAAACATTACATTATCGTTAAACGAAAATGAATCGAAATGAAAGGTAGTGTTAGAATGTCGTGAAGAGTAGATTTTGCCTCATATATAAAAATCATGGAGCTACTCTGTCATGAGACGACCAGGCAGACGAAACAGGAACAATTACGTAACATGGGACAGTAAAGGTCGAGCCGGCCGGGTTAAACAGAATAAGCTTAAAAAACACTCTGTCCAAAAGTAAACTATTTGGATATTACGTTTATTTCACATTTTCATTTCAGAAATGTTTTACTGTCCAGAGAACCCGTCTGAGCTTCTAGTTTCTAGTTAGCTTTTTGGCTAGCCAGCAATTCGGTCGTTTGGTATGGAAACTGCTGTAAATAACATAGGCGCACCATTATATATATTTATTAACTATTTATTTAAAATATTACTCCAAAGCCAGCAGGAAATAACCCCAAAACGGGACAATTTAATACCAAAATGTGAATGACAGTGGGAAACCTAGCATAGCAACGAATATTAGCTCCCTAGCAACCACTGTGTTCTAAAGTCACAGCTACTGTTTCTTAGAGCTTTGCCATTTAGTCCATCAAGAGCGTCCAAAGTAATGTAATGACTTTAACGACGTTAGGCTGCCGTGAGATCGATGTTGAATTAAGATCAGGAGGAAACCGTTTTCGTGTAGGAAACAGCTCTGAAAGGGTGTTAAAGGAAGTAAACTTACCCCCCAGCGAAGAGATGTAATAATGTGTCCCTCTGTGCCATTTTAAACCGTCATCATACAGGCTAGTAGTACAAAGAAGGTCGGAATTAACAGCAAGCTTGACTCTGATCTCTAGATGCCTCAAACAGATTCTCCAGCCGGTTTCTGCTTTATAAGTGCAGCGTGGGATCAGGCAGGACCGGTGCAGTCTGCGTCTGACGTCACGAGGGGCCAGCCCGTTTAAATAGAAACCATCAGATTTCAGAGGGCTGGAGGGGGGTGTTGTCCGTGACGTACACGGGGCAGGCAAGTCCAAGCAGCACTGCAGCATAATATACAGACTATTGACTTTCAGTACAACCTTTTAGGCATCATATGATCAGTCTCACTTATGTTCTCTCATTTTATTTATGGACAAATGCGGAATGTTTTGGGCTCCTTTGCCATGTATGGTTTATTATGACATGCTTTAAATAGCATATAATAAAAGTAAGTGGCCACTTGAATACTTGAACATACCACACCACAGCACAGCTGTGATTTTTTTCTCTGCATTAATTTATTCACCAATAGTGTATGGACCTTGATCAGGGGTATCCCAGTGGTAACAATAGCAGTCCTGGGATTCAAACCCCCAGCCCTCCAATCCTTAACCACTTGGTCACCAGGCGCCATAATATATAATATATATAACATAGTGTATTTCATATAGATTTTTTTCCCACAGATTTTATCTGGATTTATTTAGTATGTATAATATCTTGTCTCTGTGCCTCTGTGTGTTTGTGCAGTTTTCTGATTCTGATAATCTCTGCCAGGTTTATTCGCATTTGTTTCAGATCTTCACCATTTTAACTTCATGTATATACAGTTTATTCCCCATTTGCACTTATCTTAACACTTAATGTTCTTATCTAAAATATTTGCAAACCTAAAGAAACGTTTTGGGCACAAATTTGTAAAAGAGGATTTTACCATTTATTTGATCGATTAAACGTATTATGGCTGCATTTTATAATGATTTATAAAAAACCATTTAATTTTCCTAATTTTTGGATATATATATATTTATATTTATATATGTACATAAGCATATGAACTATTATAAGGAGGGATATTTTTTTTCATCCCCCCCCCATGAGCTCTGCAGGATAACCCGGCTGTCTTTTACTCCTAAGCAAGCTATGAAAAACACACTATCAAAAGCTAGTCTGACATGCAAAAGAAGGACGGACAGCAGAGTGTGAAAACTACAGCCTATAGGAAGAGGGGGTGTGTGGTGGTGGGAGGGTTGAAAGTTGAGACGTGTATTGCTTAACATACAAGAACCATGAACTGATATCTAGGGTGTCTAGTCACATCTGTGTAGATTTGTTTACTCCAAAGCCTTCATCAGGCCTGCCTGCCAGGACAAGTTATGTGAGACAGCCCTGTAATATTTTAGATAATACCCATCAGGTAAATTTCAGAGGAACATCAGAGGAACATCACCTTAGAAAAACAACATCAGCAGTGTGTTACAAAGGGATGGAAGATATAACTGATTATGGAAGATATAACTGAGTTTCAAAAATAAAAATTGTGTCATGTCGAAATTCCACAAAAACTGATGCATGTCTTGTCTTATTATAGAGGCAGAAAGTAAATGAAATTTAGTTCCAAAATATGGAAGAAGGTTGAACATTTTAACGATCCCACATGGTGCACTGTCCACTGTCAGGTGCATATTGTTGGCGTTGTTGATTCAATGCACTAAATTTAGACTACAGGACTGCAGTAAACCAGTAAATAAAACACAAGACAGTAGGCATGTCTGGTAAAAAAAACAAAACAAATGGCAGTCTAAATTAAACAAGAATGTGCTCAGGGCATTCCTGATGTATTCACTGTGTTATAATTACGGGACCTTTTTGAAAACAGCAAAGTGTATGAGGTTCTAAGTACACTAAGCTTAAAAAACAAAGAGTTCTCGGCAATACATTATGAAAGACCAGTTGGCACAGTTGTGCATTAACACATGCATGCTAACTTGGGTACGTTGCAAATGACTGTGTTTGGCACAGCTGGGTGCATTTCTATATCATGGGATCTCTCCAGGCAACAAAAGCTATCAGGGTGTAAAAATGTCCCCAGACAGTGCAGGTCATGTTTTTATATGATGTTGCACGGATGGAAAGTTCATTCTTGGAGCTAGATCCACTTGAATGGTTTTAGCAATGCATACATTACTGAAAGGCGTTATAGACTGAAACTGTGGAATTATCTTCCTTCCTCACAAAAAGGCATTCAGTTATGATATCTTCCTTATGACCGAAAACCTTGTATCAACTTTCAGTGTCAAGTTCTATCATGCAGAACTGTCCCATCCACCAGTGCTCTGTAACCACCATGGGACCACACCTGCATGATGTTTAATGTTTGATGGACCTGTGAAACCAACACGGTAGAATTTGTGGTTATGCAGGTTTATGGGTTTTGGATTGGTGGTTTTAAACATTTCAGTATCAGTACTGTATAGGTTAGAACTGAATTATTTCAGATTTATAAATATTGCAAATAACAATTTGACTGGCTTTAGTCACCACTGGTCTTTTGCACAGGTTCGTGACTGTGAAGCTGTAGCCCCCACATCCAAGTGATGACAGATCCCGCTTGAGTTCACATGAAAGGTCGTGCTCACCACTGCCCTCTAAAGGTGCAAGGCATCATGTCAAAAGTCGTGTATGGATCTGTCTAAATGTACATCAGGGTCGTGCACAGGCTTTTTCAGGGGCATGTGCTGAAACTGAAAAAGGGTACCCCCCCTTTTTTTTCTACTATTTTAAAAAGATACCCTTTTTATATATATTATATACATTTAGAGGGTATCTTTAAAAATAATTGCAACAACACTCTTCTGTGAGCCATGTGTTTGAAGATGTTTATGACCTTACTGTGATCCACTTGGTCCCCGTCAAGTAATCAAAATTCCCATCAGTACAACAAACAGTTTTGATTTTTAACTGTCATGATTGATATGGAGAGGTCAGTAGAGGGCAGCAATGCAATGTTGATTGAACTATAGGTCTACATGTTATACCATCATAATGACATATGACAAAGGCATTTAAAGATTTTTTATTTTCTAAATTATATTTTATGATAGCTTGTCATTATACAGTGCAAAAACAACTGGCCTTCTAGTGCAGTTAGCTTTACCAATTTGCCTCCTGGGTGGTTGTCTGACAATTATTTGTCCTGTGTTTGGGAATTGGCTGTGCATTCTCTCTTATTTAGATGTTCATTTTCTTTTTTATTTGCTTTGATTACATAAAATATATAGATAAAATATATAGAATGCACAATTCTCATTGTGTAAAGTTTTTTTTAAACATTATTACAGTAGTAAACCATATTTTTCTATGTTTATACAATCATGGATGAGCGGGAAGTAAACAATACTACATAAAAAAAATATAGCCAGCAAACACATACATAATATAACAGCATCGTAAATTTTAATCTACCATGCTGTGTGACCATAGGCATCAGCACATTCAGCAAATTAATATACATTTCTTATAATATATTTTACCTAGCTGACAAGTATCACTTGGTTGCTATGTGTCAAACTCAAACGCAGGTACTCCTCGGGTTTTTGACCAGCAAATGTGTGCAATTTGTCTATCATTAAAACGACGACATCACATTATGTCAACATCACACCGTGTGGTGATGCATTATATGAATACTAGTGTTTATTTCATAAAGACAATGTTACACTTATTCAAACAACAAGACATGTTACCGTTACAAATGAAGACGTTCATCTGCTTCTCCTCTGGCTCTGACTGATGAAGTTGCTCTCCTCCCCTTATAACAATAACTCCCTCCTCCTTCTGGTAAGGCCCCTTTACAAGACTTTGGAGTGTTTATTTGCATGCGTGTACTATGCATAAGTGCACACTTAGTTTTGGGGTGGTAGTAGTCTACTAGGTACTAGGTACAGTTGCAGGTTCAAACCCCACTTATGACAATCGTGTTCCTGAGCAAGACAATTAAACCTCCCTTGCACCAGGGGGACTGGATCAGGGGGACTGGACTAATAATTGTCGGTTACTCTGATTAAGGGCATCTACCAAATACCATAAATGTTATGTAAATACCTATTCAGTCTATATAAGGTCATGTCTGATTCACAACCAGTGTAATTGTGTAAATTTCTTTTGTATGCTGTTAACATTTTCTTCACTGCGACTAAGGAGTCGAGCCAAACCCCTGAAAAACAACCCAAGGCCATCACCCCTCCTCCACCATGCTTTACAGTTGCCATTATTCATTCCATTAGGTAACATTTTCCTGGTGTCTGCCAAACCCAGATTCATCAGACTGCCAGTGAAGCATGATTCACCACAGAGAACAACATGGTTTATATCACTTCGATCGATGCTTACTATTGCCCATACTGATCAAACACAGCCATTTATTAATGGACACCCAATTCATGAAGTTTCTCATGCGCAGTTTGTGTGCTGTTGTTTCTTCCAGAAACAGACTTCTGTAGGGAGTGATGCAACAGAGAATATCCACCACACTCTTCAGCACTTGGTTGCCCTGTTCTGTGAGGCTGGAGGGCTATAGCATTGTGGCTGAAATGTTCCCAGATGCTTCTATTTCACAATACCAGCACTAACAGCTCACAAAGGTGACCACATGAGCGTGCCCCTTTTAAAATCACTAAACTCTGGAGTCACTAGTTAACAGGCTAAAACGCCTGAACTCAGAAATTAGGAGGGTCACATGATGTGTTTAAATTGCTTAAAAATGTAAATTATTATCAAATTATTAAATCACTGTCAACGGATTGCCCAATAATTGTGACAGGCTGGTCTTAGAATAATTCCAAACAAAAAAATCCAGCCTTCAGCAGTGCTGTGGTCAGAAACTGATCAGATGGAAAAAGACAGGTACTGACATTTAAGTCTAATTCATCATCATATTCATTTATCTCTTTATATATAATCTTTCTGATTAATGTCTTGAGTAAGAAGGCCAGGTGTGGAAGCTATTTTTTGTGACAAAATTATTCTTTTGGAAGTTTTGTATTATTCTTTCGGAGCAGATTTTCAGTGGCATGTGGATTCTCCTACTGACTAAATGTAATGATCTTTCGCAAAACAGAGCTGGCTATGTTAAGTGTGTGTGTGTGTGTGTGTGTGTGGGAGGGGGGGGTTGGTATTCAAACGAATATTTACAAAATGTGTCCCCTTCAGACTGAATAGTGATGACGCCCATGATTCAAACAGATCATATTACTTTACGTTCAGTCTTTTGATTTACGCTTTTTGCCTAAATGTGAAATTATTTTCTGATTTTCAGATATTACATAAACCTGTGCTCACCTTAATGTGAGAGTCAATCGTGGTTGTCAAAATCCATTCTGCGCGGTTCTAAGTATTACTTGTAAAATAATGAGAACCGCGTGTATGGAAAATATATGATGTATAAAACAGACTTTGGTTTCACATAGATAGGGAAGACAGTGGATGGTTGTCACACTTTGTACTTAATTCTTGTGTTCTTTTATTTTTATTTTATTTTATTTTATTTTATTTATTTGTTGTTGTTGTATTATTTAGATTTACATGTTTTATGATGTACAGCACTTTGGTCGGCCAAGTGGTTGTTTATATAAGTGCTTTATAAATAATTTGGAATTGGAATTGGATTAGGAATTGTAATTAAATTTATTTTCATTTATTTATTTATTTTCTGACAAAACAGTGTATAATAAGAATTTCCTTTCTCTACATAATTAATGCTTTATGTGTCAGGTACAAGTGGATAGTCTTTGCTCTGCTAGAATCCATTCTCTTAAAGAAATATGTGCTGTCAAATGCACCTTGCGCAGATGTGACAACGAACCCCATAGCGGGGTAGAGTGTCACACCCTATGAGGTGGGTTGTCCCTGTGTTATTCTAATTCTAATTTTTAAAAACGACACCAAACCATGCATGAATATCACATACGCATAGCATATATAAAGCTGAGGTAAACTAACAGACTTTGAACTACTCCTCTGTAAGTCTATTGGTCTACTGTGTGACTTCCCTTGCTGCATGAACAAATCCATGTTAGTCCATGAGAGTATTTGTAATTTCTCTAACACTTCCCTGTCTAGGATAGCAGTATTTCTAACACTGTTATAAAAACATGAAAATTATGATAACCTGTCAAACCTCTTTCACAGCTGCTGGCAGGTTTATTTTGGTTTTAATGACTATGTTATTACTGTCAGAGACATCAACTGACGTGTTACTGCTGTAATTAATAAAAAGACAATACAAGCTGATGGGCTTATGCTTAAATTTACACCATTAAACGTTTTTGTTTCCTCACAATTTAACATTTGAAATGTGAATGCATATTCTCACAGTGTAATAATTCAGCAAATTAAGAAATGATCAGGGACATTAGGGAAGAAATATATAGACTGTGGCATAAAACTCTTTGAGGAAACATGACAAAAACTAAAACAATTTTTTAAAATTAAAAAGCATCCAAATCTTGACAGTCTGTACAATAAATGATTCTTTGTGCAAGAATAAAATGTATTAGTATCAGAATCAGATTAAAAAACGCACTATTATTATTGCCATATTATTTTTGACAAAATATTTTCATGAAAAAAAATTGTTACTATGTTGTATTTGCGTCGAAATTGATCCATCTAAACTTTTTTCACAATAAAGCATGTTTTTCACTTTTTCCATTGGGCAGTGTTCTGTCTTATGGCTAGTACCAGGTATCAGCACCAGGGGGCGGCATTTCAGTCATATCACGGGGTCAGTTAACAATATCTACACTTCTTGGTTTGCCTCTCCTATCAAGGTGACCACAGCTCCTATTAAAATCTGTGACGTTATTTCACAAAGCTTTTTTATGTAAATGTGTGTTTACTTACTTTCGTTAGGTTCGATAGGCCCTAGGAACCATCAGCAGGTCTGTCACACCTCGGGGGAAGTGTTCAGAGGAGGACAGGTTCGGGAAGGAGTCACATTGAGAGTTGAGAGTCTGGCGGAGTGCTTTAGTGAGTTATTATTGTTGTTAAGAGTCCATTATCAGAACTGTGTATGCATGGGATAGTATATGATTGCAAAAAAACTGTTTGATTTGCCTCGGTGGAAAGGGCGGTAGTCTGCGCTTAGCTACTAGCACTCATCATAGTTTAGAAGAGGCTAGGCTAAGATAAGCTAAGCTAAGCTAATGGCTGACCAGTAAACGGAGTGATAAACTGATTAACCTGGGGGTTTGTTTGCTTGTTTGTTTGATAGTCTGTTCCCCCCTGTATTGGTTCGTTTACCCAATCTTTATTTGCCTTGTCAGTACTGGGGTGGGCATGGGGGTCTTGTCGGAATCTGTAGAACAGACAGTCAAGACCCTGATCAGTCAGAGAGGCATTTTAAACCAATTTCTGCTAGAAATAAAATATATCCATAACATATTCATGCTTATATTCATATTTACATTGCAGGGAAAAAGAGAGCACCAGCCGCAGAAAGGACCTTGTCATGATCGCTTCAAGGGTCCTCCCTCGGCTCGGAGTGCTGTGCAGGGTGTCTGGTGAGTTATTTGTCTTTTCTGTGTAAAAAAACAAGTTTTAATGTTTCGTTTACATCCCCAAACTCGTACGTCAACAATGTTACTGTGTGTATATTTTTGTAATATCCACACTATCAATGGGACATCTCAGAAAAATGTTATAACTTGATCTATCTTGTTTCTCAGCATGAATATGATCAGGCTAAACAACTTGTTCGTTTGTCATAGGCATAGTATTAATACATGGCATTTGTTTCACCAGGTTCCCCTCAGAACCAGTGCAAGGTATTATGCAGTGCTGTGCAGTATTGCTGTTCTGCCAGGTTTGTGACTAATCATACTCAGAGGTACTCTACATCTGCTGCTGATAATAAAGAGCCGCCTAAACTATGGACAGTGCTAGAACCTGAACTGGAGGAGGTCCTTGTTCCACGGAAACTTGCGGTTTCACCTTTAGAAAGCTGGCTATCACTGCGCTATTCACTCCCTTCACTTCTGGAGGCCCCTTTACCTCTGGAGGAAGGGGAGGTGATAGAAGCTGTAGTGTTGCCCCCTTCTGCTGTGCCCTTGCTGGAGGATGGAGAGGGATCTACACCGCTGAGCTGCAAGAATGTTCTTGAGATTCGACGTAGGAAAATGAACAGACACAAATACAAGAAGCTCCTGAAACGCACTAAATTCCAAAGGAGGAGACTGAAGGAAAACAAGCTGAAGAGAAAGCAGGTCAGTGATTTATTGGGCAATCTTTACAATGTTAATGGCCTTGAAATTTAAATATTCACGCATAGTTTTATTAAATACACAAAAGCACATGCTCCATTCCAGCATTCCACAATCTATAGCAGGGGTATTCCACCTTGTGTCTTATAGCTTTCCCCATGTCGACATTTTATGGTTTCCACAAAATGTGTTGTTCATTTCCAATGCAGAAAATAAACTGAGCGCACAAGTAACTCTTTCCATAAATAAAAGTAGTCCCAGGCAAATAAATAAAAAAATTACAAAACACATTTCATTATAGATCAAATGTGTTGTAAACTATTTGTTTTTTTCCTTGAGTCGTGTCGAGTTTTGGGTCATTATCTAAGTGTAGTTTTAGCTGGTTGTGTTGGGCAGTATTAATCTCCTGTCATTACTACAGATTATGATAAAGTAAGGAGCCGAAAGAATTGCCTCTTCTTTGGGAGCTCTCTGAAAAGAACCAGACTTCCCATCACTAGTAAACTAACGAGTGAAGCTGTTAACTGGAGTAGCAGCGCCCGCTGGCAATAGCTAAGACCCTGCAAAATAATGCTCTGTGAAGATGATGAAATCTTGTGAATTTACGAGACTAGTCACGGGTCCATACAGAACCATCACTTGGTCCGGATCAGGACCATGGTCCACCATTTGGTGATGCCTGATCTATAGCATTTCACACTATGTGATAATTTATCTATGACCTTTCTCGATAATTTCTGTCATTTTCAGGTTCGGTTTGAGAGGGATCTTGTAAGAGTATGGAGACGTGCTGGACTGAAAAAGGCCCCAGATGGTTGGAACACACCCAAAATCTATGTCAAACATCAGCAACCTAAAAGTTGATTGGGCAGAAAAAGCTCCAAGATGTGAAATGATTTGCTTAGAACTGGTGTTTATTTTTAGTTCCTTCATTTGCCCATGCTGCAGCTGGATCAAAAACATGTGAATGGACTCATCATCAACTGTACCATCTTTGTATAATGTTATAACAGAAATAAATAACCTTTCGTTACCTCAATGAAGTACAGTGTTGTGTTATGTCTTTAATATTTGAGCTATATTACAGCTCTCATGTAGTAGATGTACTGAGTAAATATGGTGTAAATAAGTTTCAGACTGTTTTGTTTACAACAGTCCGTACTGTCTATATATGAGTAGCATGGGTTTTTTTTTATCACATTTTACATATTCCGCCTATTGAGCTTACAGCAGTAAATCTCTGACCATTAGTGTTATATGGAGTGTTTTAGCCCATACTGCATTTTGAATGATGCATAGTATAGGACAGTCTATCAGAACAGAGATCATTTACATATAAGGTTTACATAAATGAAACCCAAAACAACAACCAGGCTTTGTATGATGGAAGTTGGGAACTCAACTGTATAAAAATCAGGGTATAATTTGTTTTTTTTATTTTGGTTTTCGAAACCAATATTGGAAAAAAAAACTCCATTAATGTTGGACGAGAAGTCCCAAAGTCTCTGTTCCAGTTCATCTCAAGGTGTTAGATGGTATTGAAGAGAGGACTCTGTGTGGGCCAGTCAAGTTTTTCCACACTGAACTCACACTGAAAATAAGTATTATGAAAAACTGTATTGGATAATTACTCGTCTCATTTTTCCCTCCAAATCTTAACAATATAGTGTACTTGTTAGCCCTTTAATAACGTTAGCCTGTGTTCTGTGAGGTGTTCCATGGCTCAACGGTAGGGGGCAGCACAATTGTTTATTTAACACGAGTGTTCTGAAACGCCGAAATAATCAAATCCATTTATATTGTTGTCATTACAAATCTCGCCCTGTTAAGATAAACTCTGCATGCATAGAATGCAGTGATAAACATCTAATTGTCGAGGAAAACATACGAGTAAAAATGGCCAGAAAAGTGGGGGAAGGGAGAGTTTAGAATTTCATGGTCGGAGTCTGGAGGAGGAGGAAGATGGGAAGAGGTGGAGGGGGGTATTTAGTGGTCCACAGCAGAAGAGTTTTTGTTGTCGCCGGTCGGCAAACTTCTCAGGTGATGATTACTGTCCAGCTGTAGCTCCAGCACCTCCTGCACAAGCTGTGGAAAATATCATGTCAAGGCTCCTTTGGTCTGCGATGTCTCTGGTGTTCTGCAGTAAGTAGATCTTTGTTGTTGTTGAACAATTTTCTTCTCTGCATTTGTCCAGCACGACCCAAGAACCACTCCAGGGGCTGTTTTTACCCCGCGACCCTCCATGCCTGTTTCAACAGCACAGATTGTTATATCTTCTTCTTAGTCTTTAATGCCAACTATCTCTTATTAGGCTGTCGTATTATGACAGTCTATTGGTTATACTAATTACATTTCAAAACATCAATGTCTTTGTTGGGAAAACCTATATTTCCACATAAACATGTGGTTTAAAATTTTTTTTTAGCCTTTGATCACATGGCAATACTGATTTTATGATAAAGACCAAATTTGGTTTTACATATTATTTCATGTATAACATGCAATGCAATTAAACCTATCAAATAATAAAGTCCTTTTGTAATACATAGGTATAAAGTCATATAACCACAACATACAGATATTGTTAGATGTTAAGTGTAGAAACGTGCCCCAATCATACTGTACTAAAACATAGTAAATGTAGATGCTGAGCATTAATGAGTTAACAGTTTATATACTTATGCAGTAGAATGTAGCCTACATTAGAGAAGAATTTTTTCATGCCAGATTAAACTTCATTTTGAAGAAATGTCTTCAGAAACATTCTGTCCCACATTTTATTTTGTCTTTATGTTCTCCAGTGTAGGTCTAATGTGACTCTGCTCTTGGTCAGACTTTTAATAGTCCTGGGGTCCAAGCCTGTCATTATGTGTGAGTTCACGGTGAATCACTGCTGGTAAAGATCTGCCTCTACATCTAGGAGAGGGACAGCATTCATCTCCTATTAGTGGACACTGGAGCCCATCCAGCTTGATTTTGGGAGAATGTTGGTTTTTCAGATTGAGGTAAAAACTGTGCCGCTTCAGCAGTTTACTGTAGTCGAGGCTGATCTCAGACCTGCTCATCAAGCAGAGCTTTTCTCTGGAAAGCTTGAGAAATGTGCTTTATCTGACTGTCTCCTCGCACCAGCAGCCCCTGGTTTTGCTCTCAGATACTCCTGGGCTCAGTTTTATCTGAAGAAGAAAGAGTGCCTGTATTCAGGCATTGGCTTTGGTCACTGATTTTTTTTCGACTATGAAAAGCTTTTAGAAGAGGTTTCATGTGATTTATAGGTGTAAAACTGTCAATAAGGGGAAATATATA
>JBBKCR010000128.1:21570590-21613317 GCA_037577295.1 Ladigesia roloffi | reverse complement strand
CCCTCTAAGGGATAAAGAGAGGTTGAAAAAATGGATTATGGCTGTTTTGGGGGGAAGGGTGGTGGCAGGGAGGGTGAGCAAAAAATATAGGAGTAGAAAAGTTTGCCTTTAAGGGTGCCTTTAAGCCTTATTGAGCTGAACTTTCTCTTTTTGCCCTCTGTGGGCCAGTTAGGCAGTTAGTCAGTCATACAGCTGGAGCCTTTCTGCAGTTTTCTGTAGTGTTCACTGCCATCTAGTGACTAGATTTGTAATGACCACCCTCAGACATGCTCCCTTGTTCCGTTTCTTTTTGCAAATCTCATCAGTCCCAATAGCCACTGGCCAATTTTCCTGGAGCTTAATTCTGTGGATTCCCAGTTGTGGGTTCCTCCCACAGTAAATCCCATATTTCCATTACAAAATGACACAGTGAGCATCAGTAAATAACCTAATGTTATCTCTGGCTCGCTCTCTTTTGTGGCGTGTATTATTCATTGGTGCTGGTGAATAAATTTGGAGGGATGAGGAGAGTAGGTGTCTGGCCGTCACTGAACGGCTAAGCCGGATTAACCAACAATAAAAGCACCCATCTCCATTACCCTGAGGTCTCAGCAGGGTGCTACAGCGGACTTAATCTCCCCAAGCATCAGGCTGCCTGTCTGCCCCCCACCCCTCCACCCCGTACTCCCCACCTGCCTGCCTGCTGCCCCCTGCCTTCATGGAGCTCAGTAGATTTGGGAGCACAATAACTTGAATACTGTGCATACACAGTGAGAGAATCGAGTTTTACAGAAAGCGGGGAGGTGGGATTATGTTTCAGGCTACTGTGGAAGCCTTTGTGCTACTCATTCTGCTTGGTTAAAAATCAATATGATTTCTGTCCTGCGTTTCAGACTGAGGATTAGCAGCTGTAGAGGTTTCTTTAATTATTTGTAGCTATAATCGGATGAAATGACAACTTCCATCCACCAGAGAGAGACATCACCACACCGCACTGTCGCAAGAAGTTTCAGAATGACTTCAGAGTTCCCACTTCCTATACGTTGGTGATTCTCAACGTCTCCATCTGTTTTATTTGCTTTACACTCTTCCAGCCCCCTCATATTCTGTCAAGAAACTAGAAGTAGAATAAATCTTCTTAGACCGAGGGACTAATTGATAGCCAATATCTTAATATTAAAGTTGAGTAGAATATATACTGACAAGAAATGAAGTATAACATGAACTACATCTAAAATCACATTAATTGAGATCTTTTTAGCAATCCTTGCTTAATTTTGTTCAGTTTACATTTAAATTTTGACAATCATTTGGCAGATGTTTTATTTAAAGTGAGTTACAATTTGAAGTTTCTGTAAGATCGGCAAGTTTCAAACTCCCTGGGTGAGTTTTTGCATAGACTCAGAGTTCTCACCAGCCTCAGGTTTCTTCCCTGCCCCAAGCAAAAGCATTCCACCAGCTCTGATAGAATAACCAGCCCCACAGCACATCCTCAAACACACCCCCGCACACACATCCCCTCGACACTGTTCTGCAGCTGTGCTCATCCCTTTGTCATGTCCCCCAGCTCTGCACTGGAGAAGCAGACATGAGGCTGAACCCCCTGTGAATCTTACTGCCCCTCTGCGGGGATTTAAAATAGGGCTGTGCTGATATTCCATGTCAGGGCAGGTAATATATAACATCTTGTTGAGGCCTACTGCGACCACTGATGACTTGATTTGAAGTGTATAAACTATCAAGTGCATAGTTATCTGTAAATCTGTAAGTTTAACCTTAAATTATAGAATCTATGGGCCCCAGATTGTTTTACTATATCCATTTACAAAGTTTAATTATTGTAAAACTGTAAAGGAAGATAATTTTGCATAGCTACCACACATTCTTGACTATTTATGACAGGTATTGTGATCATCCATATATTAAATGTAGTATCTAACAAGTACTTTTATTTGAGTAATTGTGCAATGGGAGGTGAATGTAATGTTTTTTTTTTTCAATCTAGACTTTAATAGCCAGAGGTCACACTGTGTTGGATAACCTTCTCAAAAGGTTTTTGCTTTGGTTTATTAGGACACCTAGACAGGCTTTGACATTCACTGAGACCTCTATATGTGTTTTTTCAACTCAGCGCCAATGCGGTGAGCAGCCGGGATGGTCTGGACACGGAGACGGGAACAGAGTCTCTCCTGAGCCAGCGCAGAGAGCGAGAGCGTGTCCGCAGGGTACGGGACAGCAAATGTAAGTGACTCTCTGTACACAGCAAAAAACCCATCCCCACGCTATATGCTACATATCATATATCATGTGACAGAGCATGAACATTTGGGGGAAGGATCATCAAGGACAGTCATACTTTCAAAGGGACAATAACTGCAGGTTTTATGGTTGTGTTTTTACCTAACAGTGACAGTGCAGGTGACATGGTCCAGATTATAGACACAAAAGAAAAGAAAACTGACTGGCTGCAGATAGAGCTCAGAGCTCTGAGTCCTGCCAGTCAAATAACCTAGTAAAATAACCTGGATTGCCTTCCATTCAAAAAGCAAGTTTACAAAATCAAGGGTTTTTATGTCTGTGAATATGATCTATATGTGCTCCTGAAATTGGAGTCCTGTAAACCTTCATAAAGTGATATAATAAAACTGTTTAAATATTTGAGCACACAGTCATGTTCGCTTACAATTTTATGTCCAAATGGTATAATTTTATTTAATGTCTAAAGGACTTATTTGCCATGTTTATGTATTATTAATTTGAGACAGATTTAAAAGAATACGAGAATATACACACACATATATTTTATTTTGACATACAAAAATATGAGTAATGCAAAGCTGTATTTTTTGTGTTGCTCACCTCTAGTTAAGTGGTAGTATTTTGGTCAAATACGTAATCTGGTCATGGAACATTACTCCTTTTTTTTAAACGTACCAATCACTCAGCTCTTATTTAATTCTGAAAGATAAAGAAAGGTTGGGAACGTTGTAGTGGTGCAATGGATCGCTGTTAATCTGTCATCCGAACCGAACTTTCTCCTCGGTTCAGCCGTGATCTGAAGAAAAAAAGTTCCACTTAGTGATGGGAAGTTCGGCGGCTCTTAGTTTGTTATCACCTGTAGCCTCATACTTTAGCCCAACCTCGCAAATTTGATTGCTTTGTTTTGCATTTAGTGTTTTATGAGAAGCCTTATAATTGCCTAATTTTGTGTATTTGTTCTGTCATAAAAGCAGGCATTTTTACTTTTGTTTAATATTTTAATCAAACTTTTAACTCTAAACAAATCCACAGAACATTGCAAACAAATAGAACAGAAACACAACCAAACTCAGTAAACAGAAAGTATGTCCTCAGTAGAAGTTAACATTCAGAAAAATTAAATGACTCAGCTTGGATGGGCTGATGCAGTTTCTCCTTTGGGTTAGTACCTGCCCTGTTTTTGAGAAAACTCTCTCCGATGGGACTGATGTTGCCACAATGCACAGCCCCAGCTAGGGGGCTCACTGTAGGAAAGGCAGTTATGTGGGCTTTCCACCATTCCAGAGGACTGGTTTCACTGCCCACACACGGAGTTTGAAGATAATTTTCGAGTTCAGTTTTAGTCGACTGTTGGTGTGAATTTCGAGTTGACTTCTTTAAGAGGTTTCAACGAGACTAACTGGCATCATTTCGTTTGCTGAGAAGTAAGTCACAGCACTTGCAATATCCCAAAGCCTTTTTTAATATTTTTGTCACATAGATGCTGTTATCGCCCGGAATGTGCTGATTACCGACTCCTCCTGCTATACTGAACCCCAGACCTACACACACACACATACCCATATGCACACACACACATACACACACACATGCACAGACACACGCACACACAGACACAATAGTATTTTTGAAGGTGTTGAAACAGATTAGTTGTTCTACCAGATTTTGTTGGGACCTGTCGAGCGACTACTTTTATAAACTGCTAAAAAAACATCTTTAAGAGAGGAGGGGCAAAATTGTAACATTGTCAGTGATTGGCTGTTATGCAAACCTAACGTGCTGCTAGATTGGCCCTTGTGTTGTCTGTATCAGCGCATGCTCTAAAACTGAGCAAACTAGTTTGATCGAGTTTTATAGGCGGCCCATATCATCGTGATCGTCCTAATTTTTTATCGATAATAAATCAAGTTCGTTTTATCGCCCAACACTAATGAATACAAATACGAATACGAATATGTTTCTCCTTTCAACAAATACAGATACAAATAGTGTCCGCTCTGCACAACCCTAATATATATATATATAACTGCTGAAAGTTTCACAATCTGACTCTGGACTGAGAACCAGCCAGGCTAGAATTCGGAGCTCAGAGACCTGCCAGTCGTTTGGACATGTAGCCTAGAATGCCTTCTATTCAGGAAAGCTTCTCTTGTTTCCTGGCTGGTTTTACCCTCTGAAACTCTCGGTTCTGCTTTTAAAGCTCTCTCTGGCTGTGTCTAGACGAGTGTTGCTTGTGCCGTTTCAGCTTATGTGAACACGAGGGCTGAGGGACGCTAAATGTTTTTGTGATCGGTTCCTCTACAGACTCAGTTTGCTGTAGTATTTGTTTCCTGTCTGGGAGTTTGTGGGATGTTTGTTTTCTCGGCCGAGCACATGATGAGTTCAGGTTTAAAAAGAGGCTGCAGGGAAAGATGAAAGAGCTTCTTCAGGAGCACTAGAAAATTCTCTCATGGCTAAAGAATGTCCTGGCCGTTTAGAATCTCTGCTCATGTGAAACAAGGCTAGTCGTGTTTGGGTTTTTGGCAAAACCATTTTCCACCTGCGTCTTGAATGTCTACCAATTAGACATTCATCCCTCCTTTTCTTACCATGTCCAGCAGTGGTGAGTCTGAATTCACTCTGACAGTAGCGTGTGCTCTTTCACTCATTAAAGAGCTGCTGTACCCTGCCTCACCTACATAACCTGAACTGTTTTCATCTCCCGCTCCATTCCTTCTGTCAGAACCTCATTAGTGAGAGATTCTTTAGCAGCAGCAGATAATGATGGAGGTGGTGTGTGTGTGGGTGTTTGTGTGTGTGTGAGTGTGTGTGTGTGTGGGTGTGTGTGTGTATGCCTGTGTGTTAGACACTAATGAGCAAAAAGGAAAGGAAGAACTAGCAGAGAAAACCCAGCTGTTCATTTCAAGCCTTCAAACATGATATATAAATATTTGCATTTCTTGACGAAGTTCTCAACCTTGTTTTAGACAGATACCCCTTCCAGTGTCCCAGGACAATGGAAATCTGCAAAAATTTTAGACATGAGGCGTATAGCTGTTTATATAAACGTTTGTGATGGGTGCCTTTATACTACAGCAGGGTTTGCAATATAATCATATATGATCATTTAAAAACGTTGTCACAATATGTGTTTATGCTTTTTATACTTATGAACCACGAAGAAAGCATAATTTGACGGTTTCATTGCATTTAGTATGGTACCAGTTAAAATTAAATATAATTTAAAAAATTGTTTTAAACATGCACTACTGATGCCAAGATAAATATTGGGATGTACTGCTTGTAATGATATTATCATTTTTGGCATTCTCCCAACCTGTAATTCAAGTGTCAGTAACTAGTCAAACTATACAGGAAAATGGCCCATGTCTGCAGAATAGTGGCTTCGAAGAAAGCTTTTTATATTGGATTATTTTGGCTACCCATAAAAAAATAATAACATCAGGGACTCCCCGGCTTTTCATCAGACCCCGCTATGAAAACCATTATATTCCTCTAAACCACTGGATTTCCGTAATCCGTATTACACAGTCATATCCAGTCTTTTTTTTTTTGGTTTTTTACACCCATATGCATAAATAACCTATGCTCTGCTTACAATTCAGAATGTTTTGCACAAAATATAAAACATTCATGAATTTGGATACATCAATCACGATGTAAAAATGTGATGTAATGTAAAATATAGTGAAAATATGGAAATGGAGGATGTGTAATTAATTAAAAATGTTATTTATTTGTAAGTGTCATCAAGAATTTGAAACTGGATGTGATGAGTCTGAACTCATTTTTCCCAGTTAGTTGAAGCTTGCCCAGCCTTCCAATAGTTATTATAAAAGTAGTAATTTATGCATTAATTGTAATTTTTTGTGGCCCTATGCTTGCACACACCTGTACATTCTGTTAGTCAATGTTAAATGTAATTAACTGTATCTAAATATAACATTATTTTCTCTTATTTGGTCAAACTGGTCAATTACATGCAGCTGACTAAATAAGTTCCGAAGTGGCTTATGTTATTTAGGTCATTAACAAAATGGATCTTCTTAAATCAAAATAAAACACAATAAAACAGAAAGATAATGTTTTTGGAGCAAAAATCAGTTGAATCTGCCCCTGTATTTGTGGGTGGAACTTGGTGGACAAACAGCCGTCCAGGCTGCATTTGTATAACTGTGGGCTAAGCAGATTCCCCAGAGTGTATGGATGTAGAACATGTGAGATATGTGTCAGGTCAAGTCCCTGTGCTTTCTGATTGTTTCCAGAAATAGTACTACTGATCCTCCATCACTGTGTACATTACTAAAACTCTTTCTGGTTCTCTGTGATTTACTAGGACTGATTCTCTGCTTTACATTTTCACCCATCTTCTGTACAGTCGATGCTGATTCGCATCCACTTGTTCTACACGTTGCATTCATTCTTTATGACAGTGACAGTTTTAGAACCCCAGGCTTCAACGGTGTTTGTGTGTGTGTGAGGGTGTGTGTGAGTGATAAATGACTGTGAATAATGCAAGTTTGGTTAGTGTTAGGACTGGACAGGTGTGAAGCCTGGGGCCAAGGGGAGTGTATGAGTGTGTATCTGTTTCCCAGCCTAGGGCACTCATTTGTTAACCTTGCTGAACCATCAGCGCTCAATAAACACACTTATCTCTTTAGTCCCTTTGGGAACCAAAGGAAAAGACCATTACAAAATGAGAGAGAGACACATACACAGACACATAGTGACAGAGCACAGATTGTTTTTCAAAATGAATATACATATATACTTTGTTTTAATACTTAGACTTGACAGGATAATTGTTGAAAGATGTGAGTATGGAGTTTTATTTTCAAGCATCTCTGATCAAATTTCAGTCTGAGGTATTCTTGCCTCCATGTAGACGTGTAAGGTGAGACGGGGCGATGTTTTTTCTGAAACTGAGTGTTTACGCTCCGTGTTGGAGTTTGTCTTCCTTAAAAATTAAATTTGTTCTCTGTATAGGTGTCATACACTTTAGAGTTTTCACTCTGATTCTTCATTCTGACATTCAGGGATTTCGTTCTGATTTTATATGTTCGGTGTGTTGAGTGATTTCCCTACTTTAACACGCCAGCTCCAAATCACTTCACCCGATCATCAAGCTGTGCTGTGCCCTCTAGGACCAGAATTCCCCTTCACTGCAATATGGTGAACAGAGAAAGCTGAATATCAGTTAGAATCAGCTCCTCTAGGGGGAGAGGGTGGTGTGAGCTGCCTGTGAGCAGAGACTCAGTGTTCAGTCTCAGGGAGAGAGATGTGCACGTGCGGGCGCTGCAGCTCCACAGGTAAGACGCAGCTGTATTAGGCAATGACTCAGCTACTGATTTACTAAAGGTTAAATAGCAACAGAAAAAGGACATAACGCTCTGAATGATGTGTGTAAAACGCTACTTTGGAACAAATTTGTGTTAAGGCTTACCATGGAGGACTGTGTCTATGCGTTAAGAAACTTTGACTTTTAAATAATGTTTTCATTCATTATGTTTCATATAAATGATATTTTATATTTATATCATACGGTTAACTGTAGCAGTATGTACAAATTTGTAGAAAAAATGTCATTTTTAAAATGTGCTCTATATTTTTTGTATTATTTTGCTAACAGAAAGGCACATACCTGTTTTATTTAGACTCATTTCTGTAGGGTGCAGTTCAAACCTGTTCTAAAGAATAGGATATTTTGAATATTTGAACGAGAATATTTTATTTTGCAGGAGGGAAGTATACCAACTCATATTTAGTGTTGCTAAACGAGTTTTAATCAAGTCTAATTTCTAGATTTCTGTGGTTAATCAAAATCCTGAATTCATGTCTTGAGCATGTCACCAGCTTGACATGTGAACTAGAGGCAACTGTTATTGATTGTGATTGAAGAAATAACTTCCTGAGAGCCATGTTGGGGCCAGGCATTGAGGGATCATGTCCCATCAGCACTGAAGCAGGCCATATCTCCTCACCTGCATGGAAGATTGATTACATCTGGTTTCTGCGTTTCTGCCTTTTTCTTTTCGCGCCACCTCAGTTACAAATAAGGTGTGGAGCCGACTGCTCAGAACACGTTTATGGCCAGTGAGAATGAAAGGACTTTCAGTAGCTCCACTTAACCAAGGCAATAACGGAACAAGTGGGCAATCCTTTCATTCTCAGACTATGTGAGTGTACTGACAGGCTTATTCACATAGCTGAAAACATATTGCTGCTGTATATGCAGGCTTTAACGTACCGCCTCTATGCTTAGGTGATAAGATTGTCTGGCTGGCCCACACACATGGTAGGAAGGAATGGTTTTCTATGTACTGCTGGCCTTTTAGCTCGGAAGTGTAGAAGATTGAAATGTTTGCGAGCGATTAGATCTGCAGCACATGGTTGGAGCACATTTGCCTCTGGGTGTGTATGTGTGTGCGTGTGTTTGTGATGGGATGTGTTAGCTCTCTGAAGAAACACAGGGGAGTAATGGCCACGCCTGCAGTGCTGGAGTGTTTTGGTCGGTTGCAGCGCCCTCACCGCATGGTCAGACCCTTCCAGCGTGTGCGATGTCACCCCGAATCTCAGCCGCGCGCGTGTCTCTGTATGTATATTTTGTATTTCAAGAACCTCCATGCTTATCCGCAAAGGGTTGGTGTGTAAGGTTCTCTGAAATATGTTTGTCTGAAATGAAAACCTGCAGCCACACCAGCCTTTTGCAGATAAGAGTGGTGGCCCCTGCTCTAATAGTTTACAACAAATCCAGAGAGATAAGGAAGAATGTTGTAGCCTGTATAGGTCCTCTTAGACTTTTTCCCATGCTCATGCCAATTGTGAAAAGAAAAACCATCAAATTCCAGGCTAATTATTAGAATTATTAGAATAATTAGGAATTATTAGGACTTCTCAGTAACTGCTGTAGGTTTTCTGATAAAGTCTATCAAACCATACAAGCATAAAACACATACAAATCTAAACATTGTCATTAAAACATTAAGGCAAACGAGGATATGATTACCAGAAACCTAAATGTTTCACCCTCAGGGCTACGTTTTATTATTTATGAGTTTTTGTTGTTCAGACAATGTGAGAACTGACAGTCATGGCTGTCAGTAGAAATCATATTCTCATATGTTATTATAAGAAGAGAATTTAAAAGAATATAAAGTGTTCTCATTGGTCAGGCTGTGTTATATAGTAGTAAGCGAAGAACATGCATTTGTCAGGTTCAAGAAGACCAGGTTGGATAAAGCTGGGAAACAGAGCATTTGTCCCTTTTAAGAGATCACTGTCCTTGGATGTTTGTTGATCCCCTGGTGTTCCAGACACAAACCGCAATCTATTTTTTTTTTTACAAATTAAAAAAAATCTTCCAAAGTATAGCCCGAAGCGATGAGAGAAAAGGTGAAAATGTGGCTGTGGCTCATGTGTGCCTTCTGTTCTGTGACTGAATGCTTTCATATTCGCCTGTCAGTCCCCCGGGTAAACGGACAATCTAAGGCCGAGCGAGTTAATCGGGACTCTGCCATGGGCTACGACAGCGCCTCCATGATGAGCAGTGAGCTGGAGTCCAGCTCCTTCATCGACAGTGAGGAAGACGAGGATGCCAGCAGGTCAGATTCTTCTGTCTCCGGCAGCATTAAACAGAAATAATTAAATAAGTCTAGACTTAAGCTGTTTATCTGGGTGGGTAGCATTTATTTGTTTATTTACTTATGTTAAAATAAAGTCCAAATAAAGGAACAAAGGAAGTAGCAGGACAATACATACATAGTTATTTCACTGATTTCACTGAGCTTCATTAAATGAAATCAGGTGATACTAATCTAATTAAACTTACTTATGATGGCTTAAGTGCACTGAGAAGTCAGGAACCAAACCTGTATTCTTCTGACTGTATTATTCTAACCAACTTTATACAATGATTTTGTTTCTTTGTTACTTTCCACAGTACTGTATAATCACGTATTTTATGTGATCAATTTGTTAGCACCTACCGATACACTTGGTTCCTAAAAATTTGAACATCAATGGTTAATTTATCTTATTTACTGTATCTGTGCATGACTTTAGTGTACATCATGTTGCATTAACCTACACACAGTTGGGATGTAACTGCAGTTTAGTATTCCCATAATATTTAGAATCTAATTTAAAATAAGTTCAGTTTTGGCACAATGAAACTGCAGCTGAAAGACTAAGGAGGTACGTACGACGTGAATGTGCTGCACTGGGTTTAACACTATAAGTAATGCAGAGATATCATAATTAATAGAACCCTTATTCTACATAATGCACTGTCAAATGTCCACAATTGATTTTGTCACATTTTTTGCATTGTGATATTTTGATACATTAATATGCCCTTTACTATGGAAATGTGAAAAATGTACAAGAAGTTATATACACCTCTCTTGTGACTTTGTTTCCCTTTTGCTTGGTTGTGCAGACTCAGCAGCTCCACTGAGCAGAGCTCCTCTTCTCAACTCATGCGAAGACACAAACGCCGGCGACGGAGACAGAAAGTAGCCAAAATGGACAGAGTACGTTATTTTTTTTCAATTAGGAGTATTTTCCAAATGGAAACATAGGAGCATTCAAGTTTAAAAATTTATTTTTTGTTTCCTTTCCTGACAGTCATCCTCCTTCAGCAGCATAACGGATTCCACTATGAGCCTCAACATTATTACAGTCACCCTCAATATGGGTAAGAACTGTTTTTCACATCATGGCATTGCTGTGTGATTGTTATATGGCATGTTATACGACAGTTATGAATTTGCTCTAAATTGCGAATGCTAATAACACAACAACAGACAATATGCATGCCTAGTCTTTTTCCCTCTTTGTCACAGAAAAGTATAACTTCCTCGGCATTAGTATCGTGGGGCAGAGTAATGACCGGGGAGATGGAGGTATCTACATCGGCTCCATCATGAAAGGTGGAGCCGTGGCAGCTGATGGCCGAATTGAACCTGGAGACATGCTGTTACAAGTACGTGATCAGTTTCACTGCTCTGATATACGTGTGCAACATTCTCCTTAAACTGGTGCATTGACTAATGCTTCACACAGTAATGCTTCAGGTCATTTGTATTTATCATATTTTTAATGAATGAATTCTAAAGTAATTATAAAAATGATATGTCATGGTGCTGTAAGAGGGACCAGTAAACCACTTCCTCAGAACAAATGAGGAATTATATAGTATTTTCAGTACAAGATAATCCAGGAGGGCTCTTTTATACAATAAAATGTCTCTATGATGTTTTTGTTCTAATTTGAGATTTGTGTATTAAGGACACATTTGCTTATTAAATACACAATATAGTTTTACTTTATATAGTATATACTTGGAGGTTCAGGTTCTTCAACACAAAAGCGGATGCAGGCGATGCTGATTTTGATGCTGTATCAAAGCGAGTAATTTGGCCAATTTTAACAATATCTATTAGCTTACCAATGGTTCTGAAAGTCACAAATGTCCAGTGTCAGTGAAGGTCTTGATGGAGAGTTTTCAAAAGCAGTGTTTTTCACGTGATTGGACAGAAATGACTCTTTACAGGATCTCACACTAAGCCTTTTCATGGCTGTTTTAATGTTTGTGAATGTTAACGGCCCCCTGGGTCAAACGCTGTAGGTTTATTTTGCTGCCTCTCCTTTTCCTTCCTGATATAGGACCTGATGTTTGATGTTATTGTGCAACAAAGGTTTACAAACCTCAGTGACCACTCTGTCTCATTTGCTCAGACTCTTACTCAGTGAACATTTTTGGTTTTGCAATGAAGCATCTGTAGTGTGGATTTAGGGGAATCGTCTGGGAACAGACAGAACTCTAGACTAGTAAAGTTGAATCATGGTTGAACTGATGCTTCATCTGTGAAAGAGTCTGAACAATTACGTTTGTCATACTATGTATGATATGTTTGTTTTCCTTTGTTAAATGAAAATCATATTCAAGCTGCTACATAAGATAGTTCAAACTAAATGTTACATCCGAACGTGAGCATGTTGGGCAATCTTCTGAAAGTCAAATCAACACCTTGAAGGTGTTTCATTTTGGCCCTGGTCAAAATCACCTACACTTTTCCGGTTTCCAACACATAAAAAAGAAGAAGTGACAATTTCACTTGCTGCCTAATACGTCCTGCCTCT
This sequence comes from Ladigesia roloffi, assembly GCA_037577295.1. Taxonomy (NCBI): domain Eukaryota; kingdom Metazoa; phylum Chordata; class Actinopteri; order Characiformes; family Alestidae; genus Ladigesia; species Ladigesia roloffi. The sequence goes on along the minus strand of JBBKCR010000128.1, from coordinate 21,600,936 downwards.
TGACAGGTGCCATTGTAACATGAGAGTAAATTGCCAGTCAGCTAGGATTTTATGTTTCTTGAGAATTAAATAATTTCTCATAAACCGACAGCAATAATTTTAGCAACATATTCCTGAATACATTCAGTTTATGTAAGATTATTTTAAACAAATGTTTGTGTTTCATACTGATGCTACTGTACTGGTTTTACAGGTGAATGATGTGAACTTTGAGAATATGAGCAATGATGATGCAGTGAGGATTCTACGGGAAATTGTGTCTAAGCCAGGGTAAGCCGAGTCACTGCTGTAGCCAATCACCAGCAGTCTGAGACCCCCAGACGGTCCACAATTTTGTTGCAGCCCAACTTACAGTACAAAGGAAAAAGGCAAAAATGTGGACCAGCTGGGCGTCCCTGAGAGCTTTTTGGAGAACTACTGCAAAAACTGGATCCCCTTAGATAATGGCATTGACTGTTGCTTCTTTTCAGGCCAATAAGTCTCACTGTGGCCAAGTGTTGGGACCCATCTCCTCGTAGTTACTTCACCATCCCCAGAGGTACCGCATGTCACACACTCATGCTTTAATAGCATCTTCATCATGCTGTGCTCAGCTGTTCACTTGGGTGCTGTGATGAATTGATGTTCACTTGATGCTCTGTGTTTAAATGCCCTTGTCATGGTTTTTCCTCAGCTGAACCTGTAAGACCCATTGACCCTGCTGCTTGGATCTCTCACACTACAGCGCTGACTGGAACTTACCCACACTATGGTATGGGATGATTGCCTTTCTGTATTTTCCTCATAAGCCCTTAAATTGAAATTCTGTTTATACTTATCATGCCCAATCTTTTAAACTGGGCATGATACGATAGAAAAGATGGCACCAGATAAATTACTGCATGTCAACCAACGTAACCATTGGTAGATTATGGAATTAAAAATGCTAGAATATAAAAGAAATATAAAATATAATTAAGAAAAGTTTAGAATTAAATAATGAATTAAAATGAAATTCTGCTTTAAAGAATGTATTTATGAAACATTGCTTTTAAACAACATTTGCTTTTGTCTAGATTCCTTGTTGTGATGTGCTTTTGCTATGTGGAACTGATAGAAACCAGGAAAACTATCATCTTCACAGTGTACATGCTACCTAATACATAAAAAAACAAATCTTTCACAAAACAAAAAACATTATTTTCTGTTTTATTTCTCATGTATCCATTTTTATTCATGCATTGTTATTACCAGACATAGAAAAGAATAAAGAAAAGGGAAAGACTAAAACAGACAAAATGCAATTTATATTCTGTTAGGAATGGGAGCAGGTTGTGAGATCCTGTACGTGAATTTTAAACCTGATCCCAGCATATTCGGAAACTGAGACAACAGTCAAGTCCCTTCGAGTTTGCACAAAAATGTCAAAATCCTGAACTCTTGAACCCTGTTTTCTGTCAATTCTTTCAAATTTTGTAAAGAAATATGGGTTGAGTTTCTCCGTAATATACCATTTCTCCATTTACACATGAAGTCAGTGGAATTCCCCTTTATGTTGTATTTGTTGCCCTGCAGGCTCTGAACAGATTTTTTCAGAAAGTGATTTTTTTACTTCATTTTTGCTTTGCAGAATGTGATGACTTACCTCTCTCTGCCAGTAAGACTGATATGGCCACAATAGTAAAGGTTATGCGGTTGCCTGATTCAGGCCTGGAGATCAGAGACCGGATGTGGCTTAAGATTACAATAGCGAATGCTGTCATTGGTGAGTACAGTCATTTGTGGAGAGAAGCTAGTAGAAGGCAGTAGAAGTCTTGAGAAAGAGCTCTGCATACATGTAGAACCACTAGGGGGCGGTGTTTCACTGTCTCTACTGCACCTTGAGAGATCACCCAAATATACTTACGTGTATATATAAATATATATATACAAGATCAATCTTTCTCATCTTGATCAGTGCAGTGCAATACATAATACTCAAACTCAAATTGTGCATCATTGTTTTCTGTCTGCAAATTCATCTTATCTTATCTTATCTTATTTTAATAACTTAATGTGTATTGCAATCCGTGATACAAATCTTTACTTTTTGTGTAATATTTTTTTGTGAGAATTTAGTTTTTCATTTGTGTATTTTTTAGGTGCCGACGTGGTGGACTGGTTGTATTCTCGAGTGGAGGGTTTTAAAGACCGTCGTGATGCCCGGAAATACGCCAGTAGTTTGCTGAAACATGGCTACCTGAGACACACTGTTAATAAGATCACCTTCTCAGAGCAGTGCTACTACACTTTTGGAGACCTGTGCCAAAGTATGTCATATCCGCTCTTCTGTCTTGTACATATTTAAAGAAACGTTTTGTCAGAAAAGCAATCAATCATGTGTATTGGTATTGGCATTCCCTTTCAGGCTTGTTATCTAGGTTTTTTTTTAATTCACTGGTATATTCACTGGTTCCCAAAGTGGTTCTAGAGTATAACCTGTGCTCCGTATTTTTTGTATAAAATAACTTAATAACCTCAAGAAAACGTGGCTTTTATCAGGTATGTTGGGAGTGTGAAATCTTGAGCTGGACAGGGCCCATTCTAGATCCCACCTTGGGAACCGCTGTTCTACTCTGTTAGTGCCCACCCTTCAGTCTTTAACCGACCTTTCAACTGGTCTTCTTTCAATTCCAGACATGGCATCTCTAAACCTCAATGAGGGTTCTAGTGGTGGTGGTTCTGAGCAAGATACTTTAGCACCACTCCCTCCCCCAGGCACCAACCCATGGCCCCTCGGAGGGCAGCCATATCCCTACCCAGGCTACCCGAACCCACCCCCCAGCTTCCCTCCCGGATACTCGGACCCCTGCCACAGTTTCCACAGCGGCAGTGCTGGCAGCCAGCAGAGTGAAGGTGAGAGAGTGTGTGTACGTTATGAGAGAACAGAAAGTGAAAGAAAAAAGAAAAACAAATATCGTTTTACAGCGTCTCACAGCGATAGTAACCTCTATGTCATAGAGGAGCAACTGTCCCTGTCTACATCCATAGTTCTCCTCTTTTTACTTTTGCTTTCTGTTTCCTATTATGACAAGGAACTGCCTTTACATAAAGGAAGGGATTCAAAAAGGCTGCAGTGTGTTTTTTTTTATTTATTAGGTATTGTTATGATTACTTCCTCTCAAGTGGCACGCTAAAAAGAAACAGTTCGTTTCGGGACATGTGATTCATCATTTGTCAAAAGCTTGATTAATAATGTTTAAAAAAAGCTAAACTCGTGTTAGCAGGCTAACCTCTAAGCATCATTTAGAGTTTATATTGTTCTCTAACCAAAACATAAATAAATCAATGAAGGCCAACCAGTTATGTGAACTTAGTAAGTAAGAGTTAAACCAGTGTATACAAGTGTGTGAGTGTATGTGTGTTGGTGTGTGTGCATCACAGTAGAATGACATCAAACTCAGTTTAATCATGAATGAAATTACAAACTCAAACCGTGCCTATTGTGACTGGTTATATCAGCTATTGACAAAGATAAATTTTCAAGATTGTAAGTCCTTTTGTAAAGTGTATCTGATGCTTCCTTGTGCAGGAGGTATACCATTACCCTCAGTGTGCGTATTGGGCAGTCATCTGCTTTTTTTCTTTACGATCATTCAGTTTCAGGGGTTCGCCTTTGTCGCTGCACTCGCTTGGATATTCCATATATGTGGTATGGCCAGTTTTAGCGCACCTGGTGTGTTAAATTGCACTCAGAATTTCCAGGTTCACATCACCTTTGTGAACGTGCACTTGTGAGCATGGCGGATGAGGATGGAGTTCAGAATGCACATTAATGAGTGTTCACTGGTTTTCTGAAAAAGTAGTGAAAATTTAGCACTGATGAACTCATTTTTATCGACATTGTGAAACATTTGTGTGCGTGTGTGTATGTGTGTTATCCTTTGAGGATTTGGAGTGCAGGATATTTGGCCTTGGATGTGTATAGGGTGAGTGTGAGTTGTGTGGGCTCATGCTTTGATGGCTGGCTGCTTGGCAGGGCTGTCTATGGTAATTGTGTTGTTCCCTTTGTTTCTGCTGGGCAATGGTAGACTGATGAAGGATTGCTCCCAGGACTGGGGGACATGGTAAGCCACGCACCCTCAAACCTGCTTCTTTATATTTTGTTTTTCTATCTCTGTCCCTCCTTTTTCTACCCATCCTTTCATATGCGGTTGGTCACTGTGACATATTCTGAATGGCTCATCAGCCTGTGACTGGTGGTACTGCTCATGTGTCTCTGTGCTCTCTGGGCATGCGTGCTGGTGTGCTGTACTCTCATCATGGTGCCATTCATGGTGTGCATGACAGTGGATCAAACCAATTAGTGGCTCGAACCATCACTTCTATGGTCAACCGCAAATTCATTCTTTTGTGATGGGGGTGGGTATACCAGTATAAAAGTGAATAACTGGTATGACATTGTCCATCGTTTTTGATTTTATCATGTTGTGATCATTTTAATAAGCTCAAAACAATGAACCACAAGCAGCTTTGCCCACAAGCCAAGCAAACACCCTAAATAACTTTTAAAAACAATACAGTTTACACACTTATTTACTGTGTTGACAAAGAATACTATTCGTTCTCTCTATTGGGCAAACCTTACATCATTACATAATCCATTGTATCCTGAACTACCAACATTTGTTAGATACAGCAAGTAAAAGACAAATTACTAGTTTTGTTCATTTTCTGTCTATATGTTAGTGGAACTAAAAGTACATGTGACCACTGCTAATTTTAGTTCCCGGCCTCAATGCAGTTTAACATATTGGAAGAAACTAAATATAAAATGTCCTGTGACCCTTTTACTGACTTCCAATTCATAAACTTCAGCAAATAAACAGTAGTTAAAATACTGCATTTAAATATTCAGTTTACTTTCTGTAGAGGATATCGGTAGATATTTGATCCAAAAGAAAGAAAAATCTTTAGTAGACAGGGAGATGGTATCAAGAAAAATCTTCTTTTTCATATGTTGGTGGGCCATGTGAGCACAAAGTGGCTTGAATCATATGCTGGGTTCATGTTCAGGGCTTGAGGTTTGATATGTGCTCTTCAAAGCCTTTAAAACTTTTACCATTCTCTTCTTTTAGGCAGCAGAAGTAGTGGCTCCAACCCCAGTGCAGGGAAAGGACGAAGGCCCTCTCCTCGAGAGAAGGACCACAAGTCAATGTGCTGTGAATCAGAGCTGGGCACGTGGGCAGTTCTTCAGGGCCAGAGAGCACCTAGCCAACTGAGCCATCACAGCCATACTCGCTCATGCACCAGTCAAGCCTGTTCCAGCCACAGCCATGCCCAGTCCCACCGGAGCCATGGCGTGGCCCAGCACAACCACGCCCCTTTTTCATACAGCCACTCCCCCTTCATCCAGCCTGCTCACATGTCCTGCACTCACAGTGAGAGGAGCCACGCCTCCTCATACGGACCACCAGGTCTGCCCCCTCCTTATTGCATGGCTCGCTTGGCCCCTAAAGCCTCAGTGAGCCAGTCCGGTCCTCCTGGAGCCCCCCCTGTACGTGACTTAGGGAACATACCTCCTGAACTCACCGCAAGCCGGCAGTCTTTTCAACATGCTATGGGCAATCCTTGTGAATTCTTTGTTGATATTATGTGACAGGACAGTGCCTTTACACTTCCAGAGCCCAAGACCCCTGACCTCTCCCCAACAACCCCCCTTTAAATTCTTGCTACTGACTATCCCAGCACTGAGAGTGTACAAATTGACAGGTAATTTGATACACATGTTGTTTCGTCCTTCCAGTATGTAGGACACTAAAAAAAAGCACAGCTGTAGAGTTGACATTGACTCTTAAAAAAAAAACTGCATTGGCTGCACATTATAGACACATACTCTACGTTCAAAATGCAGTGTCAGAGAAACATTGTGGCTGGTATAATTTACACGATTATCGCCTCACTTCTGCTTAATATAAGAAAAGGAGGGGGAAACGAAAAAGAAAGCCAAGTGTAGGACATACAGCTGGACCTGTGAGACTAATCAGCGGGTGTAAAGCCCGGCAACAAAGAACAAGATGCCAAGCCACACAAATATATAAATAATTGCCAAGCAGTGAACACTCTGAGTATCTGAGTTTTATGAGTCAGAGTCTGAACCCATATTTTTTGGCCCATTAAAAAGGCCTTTGGCAGCACAAATTGCATGGCTGGTAAGGTTCCTTAGAAGTCTATGTTGTAAATGTTGTTTGGAAGAAGTGCTTTATGTGCTGGAAGTTAGTCTTTATTTGACTGTGATGACACACTCATGGAGTCATCAGCCCTTTTCCAGTGACAATCAGTCATGCCATGTAAGTACACTATGACCACTGTATGTCTTACATGTTGCAGAGTGTGGCCTCGAGTAAAGACGACCACACGAGTTTCTGTGTCACCCACTGAAACTCAGTATTCGTTTCTGTACCCGTTGATAAAATGTAAAAAAAAAACAAAAAAACAAAACAGTAGTTGCCATATGTGCAATAAAGCATCGCTAAGCTACGTGGCAATGCTATACGACTTTGAACAGTAACAGACAGGTGCCTACATGAACTGTACAGCATCACCACCGATTGTCTTATTGTGTAACTCTCTTACATTAATGTCCTGGCATTGACAAGGTCACAGACAAGGCCGATGGTAGTAGACTAGTTGTTCAATGGAATAAAGCGAATGGAATCGACAGGACAACCAAAGGTATTTGGCAGAATTGAGCAGTGTCTTGCTTTTTTTTTAAAGGGACATTTGTTTTTATGTGAAAAAGACATTGTGGTAGGCTTTTCTGGTGAAAAAAATACAAAACATAAAACAAAACATGCATTGTGCTTGTTTTAAAACGTCCTCTTGCTGAACCCATTCACCCTAGTTGCAGTGGGAAAGAATCCTTTCAAATCTCGAAGCACTTTTGAAATGTACCTGTTTGCCCCTTTAGTATAAAACACTGTTCATAATGGAAGCTATTTGCTTTATTTCTTCAAAAAAAGAGGAAAAAACAATTGTACATATGAAAAAGAAAATATATATATATATAATTAAAAACAATAAAATATATGACTAAAGATGTGGTTGAAGAGTGCAGTGTGATGTGTGTATGTGTGAAACATTTGTAAGTTATTCATAAAGAGTTTAATTTTGTGTATGTGAGTTGAAATGTAAGGGCTATTGCAACCTACTGGTTATTTCAGGTGTTCTAAATTTCAACACTAACCCAGGCAATGAAGTGGCAGTTACCTTAGATAGCTTGACACTGCTTTCTGAGACGGTAAGTCGATTGTTTGATGGTAAGTCGAGCCCACATCTTTGCACCATTTCTGGCAAATTCATCAAACCCCCCCACCCAAGCTCCAGCAATATGTGTGTATGATCTGCATGTGTGGCGGGGGTGATTCGGTCTTGCTGTTGCTCTCAAAGGAAGCGAGCACAGCAACGCAAACCTCAAGCTGAACTGCCTTACACTCTGAAGATAAGAAAAAAACCATGATCACAAAGTTTTAAAAGGCCGAAACAGCGAATGATGATCAAAAATGGGACAATGGTAGTTTCGCTATGACCTTTGGAGAGGCAAACGTCATACAAAAAAAAGAGCTCCTCAGTAAAGGGAGTGAATGATCTTAGTAAATGACAGACGGCATTTCATACAGATTGAGAAAGCTGTGGGCTGGTGATGTCACCAGTGGAAGTGTGTAGAGTGTGAAGACGTGGGTTATAGACCACGTAAGCTGTGCAAGCGATCTCTTGAGTGACACATTCATGAGAGCACCAGTGCAGTATGTGCTGAACTGTATATGTTCGACTGCAGCTCAAGAGCAAAGTGATGCTCAGATAGATGGAGGGCTATCTGTGTGCAGTAAAATGAAAACCAGAGACAAGGAAAGTATCTTTGAAAAATTGATTGGGCAGAGAGGGCCCAAATAACTAAACGAAATGTGTTAACTGTTAGGTGTTGAGTTGAGAGAGAGAAGAGAAAGAGAGGCAGAATATACCACAGTGTTCATCAGTAAGTAGAATTCCAAATTCTTCAAACCTTTCTCAGCATTCTTCGGGAAAGCATTCATGTGACTTGGTGGGGACTAGAACATCAGCCGTTTAAGAGATTAAACAGCTGTTTGTGTTGACCCATTACCAGCTGACTTTTAACAGTGGTGAAAAGCCTGGTGGTTACCGAAGTGACCTAGACTATTTAGAGTTTAAATCAGCTCTGTGAAAGAAAAAACTCTGACCAATCATGACACCGCAAAAAACACAACTTTCTTTGTCCCTTTACAAGATACTCTTTGTAATGTCTGAAAAAGTCCCATGTTGAGGCACAGCTGAACTATTTACTGCTGCGGTGCTTCCTTCTAAGGTTTCTTATACCACCTATAAATGTAGACTTGGCCTTATAACTCACTAAACTATTTACAAAAGTTCATTGCTTACACTGCGCCTCAAGGGAATGAGTGGCCGGGACTCAATCACACAACCACGTGTGAAGACAGTGGTTCAGGTATGAGTATGGCAGACTATGCATTACAGTGTCTAGGGTTACATCATGTGCCTCATATGACTTCTAATCTGGGAGTTCTAATCTTTCTGTTTCGTGACATTTATTGATGAATGTCAGGCAAACAAGTGATAAACTAGAGGTGCCATTACTGGTCGTGATGAAATTAATGTTCAGATCATCTCATAAATCTAAATCTGTACTTTAATGCCTTTTTAACATTTGAATATATTAATTGGACAACACATGCTATCTTTTGAGCACACTGCCAAACAACGTTTTACACATGGCTACCTAGTTTTGTATTTGCATGGTTATAATATAGTGGTACTGCATGTTCAGCCCTCTTCTCTTCACGCTGCTGACCCACGACTGCACGGCAATGCACAGCTCGAACACATCATCAAGTTTGCTGATGACACAACTGCGGTGGGTTTGATCAGCGGGAAAGACGAGGGAGCATTCAGAGAGGAGGTGAAACGACTGACGGACTGGTGCAGAGCCAACAACCTGTCCCTGAATGTGGAGGAAACAAACGAGATGCTTGTTGACTTCAGGAGGGCACAAAGTGATCCCTCCCCGCTGAACATCGGCAGCTCATCAGTGGAGATTGTCCAGAACACCAAGTTTCTTGGTGTTCACATTATGGAGAACATCACATGCACCCTTAACACCAGCTCCATCACCAAGAGAACTCAGCAGCGGCTCTGTGGAGACTGAGGAGAGCACACCTTCCACTCCCGATCCTCACCATTTATGTTGCACTGAACGTTGTGTTGTCTTGTTAAGTTGTATTGTTGCTCTTGTGCTCGAGCCTGTTTGCACTTATGTTCTGTTTCTGTTCTGTTGTGTTCCGTTATGCTCGTGTTACACCATGGTCCTGGAGGAACGTTGTTTCGTCTTTACTATGTACTGTGTATATGGTAGAAATTACAGTAAAACTACTTGACTTGACAACCTACAACTTCCTCGTCCTGGATTCTAGCTCAATACCATTTGGATATCATTCCTCCAGCTGAATCGTTTCCCATGAAAAGCATAATTTTGACACTCCCTCCGGATCTGCATTTCACACCAACACAGAAACAAGTAGATGAAGCAAAACTGATAACGTCTTGGGAAAGATACGGGACAAGTTACACGTAATGCAAAAAAACAAAAACAAAGATAAGAGGGCTTCTCAATTTACTCTTCTGTTAAATCCTAGCACACCAAGGAAGAAAAGAAAATGAAATCATAACCTGATATTTACTTTCATTTGAACTGAAAAGGATGCTTTTCATAATATATTGACATAATGACTGGGTGCATACATGTAATAGTTGCCCCATATACGTAGGTCCCTATGTATTCTGTCCCTGAAATATTTCTTTAAAACTTTTTATTTGAAAATATGAGGAGCTGATCTCTGCATAGGAAAAGTCTGTATTAGGATTATATCCAAGATTGAAATATTTCAGTGTTGATTCAGTACTCACCATTTGTAATATTTATTCAATAGTAGAAAACTACACATTGCTTGCAAGGTTTGGGGAATTATTTCCACTTGATAGTCATGATGGTAGAGGGAGAAAAACAGCCTATCCAGCACCTCTTATCTTAAGAGATGTTTTTCAGGCTCAGTTTTTACATTTTAAACTATTTATGAGTTTTACTCATAAATAAGTTTAACACTTTTTTCATAAATATGCTTCATGGGGACTGCTACTGGTGTAGAGGTTAGGGCGTTCTCCCTGTGATCAGAAGGTTGTAGGTTCAAATCCCAGGAACGTTAATGACATCACTGGGATAACCTTAAGCAACATGCTGTCCCCACATACTGCTGCCTGGGCATTGCGCTGGTGCTTCACATAGTGAATGGGTCAAATGCAGAGAAATAATTTCTCATTGTTCACACAGTGCACTGTGGTGTGTTCATGTGAATATAAGGCCCCACTTAACTTTAATCTATGCACTGGGTCTTTTATAGGTAGATCTCAAGTTCGGTCCCTGGTGGTGCCACATAAATCCATGGCTGAGAGTACAAAAAAACTCAACAGGATACACTTTCTCATTGTGGGCATGATGGCCCTCCACACTCCTGATCATTAGCAGCAGTTTAAAAATGTGATGGGATGGAACTTCTGGTGTCGCAGAGGAAGAACTTCCCCTTCCCAGTGGTGGTGGTTTTGTGTGATATGGGGAGTCCTAGCCAATGTGTGAAACTGAACATGGCTAAACAAATTGGACTAGAACAAATGCAAAAAACCCCCCCAAAAACAACGAAGCAACAGAGCTATCACTTTGTAAATAAACATATTTTCCATTTGTCCATATCATTAACTGAATAAGGTTCTATTAATTTAATACTAATTCTTTACATAAAAAATAGAATATTTCAATATGTTCAGCCTGTCTTTTGAGTACCACTCAAATACAGCAGAACCATAACCTGCCAATTGTCAAAAGAAAATAACTGCTGCTGTCACCGGATTATATTGTCCCTGAGACAGCTGGCCATTTCTAAAGAAAGATCAGTGTATAGAGACAAATGACAGGCTTTCCATCTGTTGTGATATGAAACAGAAACTATATGGGACAAACTCATATGTGTAGTATTGTAAATCCCACATTAGACTGAAATTGACGGGGACCAAAAGGGAAATTACAGCCCAAAATTTGAATACACAATGAAAAGGGGGAAAGAAGAGATTTCTGAACTTTTAAAATATGGCCAAACTAAATTCTTGGAAGGGTGATTGGATATCTGCAGAAATAAATAATGTTAACTACAGCAAATCATGCATCATCTCTCTGCATGGGTGCAGATGGGGTGGGGGACGCGGGGGACGTTTTCTTCTCAGACCTTGATCCGTCCCTCCCGAAGCACAAATAATATAGTGAACTCATATTGGTGTTTTAGCGTCTAAAAGGTTATTTTAAAATAGAAAACCTGAACACTTCACTCCATTTACTGTTCTCTTCCAGCAAATACTTACGAACTTGAGCATTTAGACATCTGATGGATAAATGCATATCACATAGATCAAATGTATAATATTTTGGGAACTTTTTTGTTTAGTTTATTTTGAGAACATTATTATATAGATCGTTGCTGAACTTGTTGCTAACAATTTCCTCCAAACTAGAGCTATGATATAAACAACCAATACATTAATGTAGTTATTTGGCTGTATATGTGTTGTAACATTGGGTTTACTGGTTAGTAAAAATGAGCATGGTTTTAAAAATTAATGCACCGAATTATAAATTGTACTATACAGCTAAATTTAAGTGCTGCGTGTGGTTTGTGAGAGTGCAAGTTTCTGCTGTAATACGAACATTTGCTTATCAGATTGGAAAATCAACCCCCTGAGATGTGCGTAGATATTATGCGTGGTTTAGGATGTTACATTGAATAGCAAAAAATAATAACTTGGTCTCCATGTGGAATCTAGAATTCTAATATTTTTTCTTAGGTTGTTGTACAAATATTAAGATCAATTTCAAAACATTTTGCTCATTTTAGTGAAATGTGCTTGTTTCACTTTGTCATAATATATATGTGGTGTTTTTTTTCTTTTTGGAACACATTTGATCTTAAATAATCAAAGTCCAAAATCATATGTCAGCAGATTGTAATAAGTAATGAAGTTTACATTGTAATAATGCTTTTGTATTTATACCCTTTACATAACTGCTATGTAGATTTGTCTTTTACTGTAATAGCAGCTTTACGTTTGTTTGGGCTATGTTTCTACCACCTTTGTACATTGTTTGGGTGGGTTTTCTGGCTGTTGTTCTGGTTGGTTGCTTGACTTCTGTAAACATATTTGAATAGAAGCTCAGATTCCCTTTTTTCTTTTTTTTTGGTCACTCTAGTGGCCATCCTCCTGCAAGCTAGTTGCATACATAGATCTTTGTCTAGTGCCCCCCTAGTCCACTGTAGCTCCTTCAAAGCCATTGTTGAATTCTCACCCCTGTTCCTTTATTTCTAATTGCTATTTGGTATTAATTTTCACAGCTTTCCTCCATATTAACAGTTTGACCATCGAAAGTGGATCCAGAAAAGGATAATATAATCATAAATTTAATTCAGTTCATTCACAACACAGAATGTACATTAATGAGAATAAATTGTCATTTATACTCTGGGCAAATCAGATTATCCTTAGGGGTAGATTGTTACAAATATTTTGTTTGTCAGCTTCTGACTCAACCAGCTTAGAAGCTCCGCCTCTTGTGGTAGAAGACTGTTGGTAAAAGCTCCCGCCCCAGCTGTTGGCCTAATCTTCATCTAGTGTCACTGCTGCACTACAGAGTTTCAACTTCAGTCAAGACCCCTACTACAAGTAAGATATTTAAGTATTTTGAAAATTTTTATTTTGAAGAATAAGGCTTATCTACATTTAAAGCTGTAAGTCTTTCCAACAGATGATTACAGCTATCTGATATTTTAAGTGAAGCGTAATGTTGACAAAATTATTACTAGACATTTCATTTTAAAGAGAAAAAGTGTAGATTTTTCACGGTTATACATTATCTACACCAGGCAAATGGACATTAAATGATTTTCAGAACAGAATAAGAGAATCAGTATGTTGAGTGTATAATAATGTTGGCTTTTAATGGACCTTTTTTGAACTTTTGTGACAGACATGCATCTCATCCTGTTTCACCTCCTGCTAATATCCAGCCTGTTTTACACCAGTGTGGGATTAATGGTGGGCTGTAAAGATTGGAAACTGTATGGAAGTGGAGTACTCTGCATAAAGTGCCATCCAGGTAGATCACAAGACAAACTAGATGGGATATTAATGCTAATATATTTATTTCATGAACATGTTGTGGTTGGGTATGATTATGTTCAATTTGGCGCTTTAATACTCGAAATTTGATAGAAACAAGAAACTCTGAGACTTTACATTGAGGTCTCAACATAGAGAATATGTGGGGAAGAGGATTTGGCCCTTGACACTCTTTAAAATGCCTGTCTCTTACTATGCAGATGCAGATAGCTGCAAATGATTTTCAGAAATGTGCTACATCATGAAGTGTGATTGCTCTTATTTGTTGCTGTTTAAGCCAGAAAAACTAGATATTCAGACTGTTATATAGCAAAGGTGTTTAAAGGGAATCCCCATCAGACATTACTGCATGCACTGTATGAGTGTAAGAATATTGTGCATATTGGTGTGTGGTTATAGGGAACCGCTTGTTGGAACGCTCTGGACACGACCCAACCAAGCTTTGTAAGCCTTGTGATGCTGGTTATTTTGTGACCAACCCTATGCAGCGCTCCTGTGACATATGCAGTCAGTGCATAGGTATGTAACACTAAGCAATGTAACAGATGCAAGTACTAAAATGTGACAATTACAGAGAACCTTCAGTCACTAATGCTATCTTCTGCAAAATCTGAAGCTTAAGATCTTGACACCAGGAAAAACATTTCCTTCAATTTTGTTCATGGATACTCCTACAGGTCCACAGATTGTAAAGGAACACTGCACTGCCAGCTCTGACACTGTGTGTGGCTGCAAAGCTGGATACAGATGTGGAAACCTGCAATGTTCCTTCTGCGTAGAAGAGTGTGGAGAAGGCCACGAGCCAACAGAAGAACGTAAGATTCCTCCCTAATACAGTTTTCAGCATTAGCGGTCATTCATCCTGCTGTGGTTTCTTTTTAATGCTTCCTTTAAACCATAACATCCACCTCCACAAATAAACAGATGAGTTCATGCTTTTCTTTGGTTTTTGCAGGGACTTGCAGGAAATGTCCTAATGGAACATTCAATGACAAAATCCACCGCAAATGTCAGCCCCAGAGAAAAAGGTAGACCTTTATCACAGTGAAAACAGAGGAATAGTTTTATTTTATCTGAGATTTAACTTGCTTGCTTATTGTAATTATTTTTCTGTCGTGCTCAGTTGCCCAGAAGGAGAGACACTTATGATTACAGGAAATAATTCCAGGGACAATGAGTGCAAAAGGGACTCAGGACAGCCATCTGGTAAGAAAAAAGTATAAAAAAATGAACATACATTATACTGTATTTTAAGGAACCATACATGGATAGGAGTTTAGCCATAAAGTACATTTATCACATCTTTGTTTGTGGCAGCATTCATCCCAGTGGAAATCTTATCAGCAAAAACGTAAACACAAAATGGGCTAAGAATGAAAACACAATGTTGTCATTCCAGTTTTTTTTCCACAGGAATCATACTTAATTATTACTACCTTAGACATGAAAATTTTAAATTTTCTTGCAGACGACACGATCTGGCCAATAGTTGGAACGGCTGTGGGCATTTCTGTCATTACGATTGTCCTTATTGGCTTCCTGGTATTTGCTTATCGAAGAATTTATAACAAGACAAAAGGAAAGACTGAGGACCCGATGCCAGAAATGCTTCCAGGTAAATTTAAGTACATGACCTTTTTTTCTGGTGAAGCAACGTATCTTCACCTCGTTACTTATTACACCTCTTATCACACTACTTTACACTTTAAACTTTATACTTTGCACGCACTAAATACCCATCACTCTTGAGGGCGTTGACTGTCAGCAGCTGGCAGGCTCATTTTTGTCCTCCTTGTCTGTTCACAGTAGAGCTAAGTGTTACCCCAGAAGATTCGTGGAGTTTCCGGCAACCTGAACAGGAGCAAGGAGGCAGTTCAGAGTCTATCAGCACGCAGGACTCAGAGATGAAGCTCATAGTGTGAACTTCACTGACAACTCTATTTCTCACTAATGCTTGGGTGATAAAAAACTGTCTCCTGGAGCTGGGCTTGCCAGGGCTCCATTTTTGTATCCGTTGGAATGAAGAGGGTTTGAAACTTTTTATACCGTTTCTCTACAGTCTGGGTTTTCAGGATAAAGACGCACTGACTGGACAATAATTAAGACATGCTGCCATTGTTGAACATAGACAATGGCCCTTGGAACGGTCCCTCGATTTACTTGAAAGTGACACAGCGGACCAGGTCTTGAAGTGGATATGGATAAGGAAACCTAGCAAACTCTGAAGTTCCAAGATCACAGCAGCAACAACTGTTCAATAACAACAACATATAAAGTCAACAAAACAGCACAAGGCGCCTACAAGAGACTTGGACAATACTATGACTTTACTAATGACAAGAGCCATAAAGAAACTCGCTTCTCAGCCATGTAGGAGTGAAGCACATGAAACACAAACTTCAGACAGCTCACTGCAGAGTGGGTGACACCTACAACGTCACATTTACAGGTCGCAAGGTTGTGAAATACCCTGGTGGGCTTCCCCCGGTTTCCTGCTGTAAACGGCCCTGTTTTGAATGTCTCATTTGATAGTTGAACTCTCTCAAAAATACTTTAGTAACTCAGAAAATTCCTGGCACTGTGTAACCAAAAAAAGCAGGCACTTCTTAAGAAATGTAATGGGGAATAATCCAGGCACTTGCTTAATATACAACAAAGCGTAGCTTATGTAAATATGATCTATTGTGCTTTTGTGGCAGAGCAAAAGGGAAGTTTATATTTCCTGTAATTATCCACGGGGAGCCTTGAGGGAGCACATGTGTTCTTAACAGGGTTTCCCCTGTAGGGACTTCCTCTCCAAGTCGCATGGAAGCATAGAACTGAAAGGGTCTCAGAAGAATAAGGCCAGGCACTACAAGGTACGGCTGACTTTAAACAATGTCAAATGGATGAGTCATCCCCATTCTTTAAGGAATATACTTCTGATACCACGCAGTAAGTAACATGTCAAAGGACAGGACACTCAGCAGTTTTGTCACATTTTGACTTTCCAGTGACTCAGAGGGAGTTTACCCAGAAGGTGACCCATACGCGTTTAAAAATCTAAAGTGGCCGTGACTCATTCAGAAGATAAAGATCTCCAGATCATCTGCTATAAGGAAAATACTTTTAGTATAACTTGTGCACGTGTATCACTTTCAATCACAGGGGGCAACATTCCTTTGTTGGTTCAGAGAAAATAACTCGTTCTCCTCTAGGTGGTTTTTCTTTTTGTTTTTTTGTTTTCATGCAAAGCAATTCCAAGTAATAACTCATATTTCTTACAGCCTCTGCCAACACTTCACCTGAAATAGCAAGAAGACAAAGCACTGATTGCTAATCCTAATACATATTGGCAAGCTAGATGGAAGTAGGGGAAGTATGGGCAGATGCCATTTGGGGAAAAACCCAGAGAATCCTTGATTGATACCTGGCTGATCAAAAGGGATCATGACAAAAAAGGGACTGTCCGCTTATCGCACGTGACACAAGGATAAAAACAACTCATAAAAGATAATATTGATGGCCACGGCCCAAACATGCTGGATCATGTTAATGATTACTGTTACAGTGACCTAAATGAGTCAACTTTATAGCTGAACTTCGGTTTGAATAGGTTCTGAGACTATTTAGTCTTTATATTGTGTACTGATATTGCTTTAAACTTCTACAATTTTTTGTGCAATATTACACCTGACAAACCAAATGTAAAATACAACTTGTATATATAATGATCCAAACAAGAATCTACATTAAATTCATATATAAACACTGTTTCCACATGTTATTGGAATCTTCGTAAGTCCTTGAAATTAGATATTAACAAACATGCATATTTCATAGGGCTTGAATTTATGTCCTTGTTTTATGCACCACCTACCTCGAGAAAGTGTGATAGAAAGTACATGCATCAGTGACTGAAGTAAATGATACTGGTTCAATAGCTGCAAACAAACAAGAACTGTAAATAACCTTGATGAGTGTCTGAAAAACGCTGCACTGGTTCCTTAAACTTGAGGAAATAAGTCTGGGAAAGTCCTGGAATTTTTTGGGTGTTTAATGTGGTGTGGGAATCTGCTAAAAGAAACAGCCACATCAAAGCAAAATCTCAATAAATTACAAAAAAATAATCTAAAGCTTCAGTTTTTGGTGTAAGAAGTTTCATTCTGTTGAAAAAGATGTTTCCCATAAAAGCTGTCACAGGAAAGAACTTGTTTTTTGGGAGTAGTATTCCCCTTTTATCTCAGCAAATAAAGTTAATAAAAGATGTACAAAACAATACTTCTGGTTGTAGTATAATATACAGACATAAGCAAAATATTAGGTATAAACAATATTAGGTGACATTAGGCCCAAAACTTGCTTTTATACACTTTCCCTGAATCTGCTTGTGCTTTGTTAACGCCCCCAAAATGTTCAAAAAGGTTTTGAAAATATGTAAATGTAAACTCCGCTCTTATTTAGATGTTCCTGAAGTTCAGGTCAGGACAACATTCTTCCACAAGCTGTCTTTACAACAGATGCCACAGTTTTGTATTTTGTTCAGATTTATAGTATAAATAAGCAAAATAAATCAAAAACACAGTAAGTGAAACACAGGATGCGCTTTTGTACAAACTATACAATATGGTGGAATATGTGCCTGTATTCATTAAGCCTCTCTACATAGAAATGCTGAGCTGGGATCAGCTTTCTCTCTTATGCATATTCTTGATGAATATGGACCATGATTCATGTACATTAGACATAAACTTAATACATAATATAGCAAAAACAGGGAAAAAGTAGCTTAAATCATGTGGATAAGCTCCCAGCGAGGAAATGATAAGAAGTGCATGCCAGGACATTGCTGTCATATGTGGAATTTAAACTTTTTTTATGTGTTTCTAAGCAATTACTGAGAAGCAGTTCTTTCTAGGAATGTCAATGAACTGTGAAACTTAGTGAGGTTTGTGAAACTCAGCTTTGCACAGGCAAAGGCAACAGTAAGATTTAGCAATCACCAAAGCTAATCAGAGCATTCCCTGTGGAATCAGGGCTTTTACGCTGCCATTTGTGCAACACAGGACAGATAAAATGAAACAAAAACAAATGACTAATACAAAAAGTACAAGTGAATATTATTGAATTTTTCAAATGACTTATGTCCCTGTGGAGTATCCTCTTTGTGTTCCCGTGACCTGCTCACAAAGTCAATTACATTGAGGGTCATCTCTCCCCGAAGCTTCCAGTGAAAATGGAACTTAGAGACTGGGAATCCCCTTAGTTTCTCTGAATTATGCCCAGATTATCTATCTGTCTAATTAACTGTGCTACTGTAAATAGATTTTGACCTGCTAATGTCACTGCTGCTTACAGTTTTCTTTTGGTTTAGTGTTCTCTTTTTTATCTTTGGCCTTAACTTGTGCTGGCTTGTCGCTTTGTCGTTTGGTAGGGGACACAAAAGCAGGCTCCTCTGCGAGATCACACGGACTGGGGGGGATTTGGCAGGTCACTGTAAACACAGAACAGCTCATTTATGCAGTCTGACAAGCCACTACACGTTAATTGTTTCTGTTATCATGTGGTAGCTAAAAAATAATGTAGAGAAGCAGACACACTACAGTCTGTAAGTGTACAAAGAACATTTAGGCAGTCTACATGGACGTTTTAATCTTGAATAAATGAACGCACTCTGAACACCATGGATGTGTTTGTAGTTTTTTGTATCTGCACTTGATTGGCGTTAGACTGGCGTGTGTTTGACACTGTTTAACTGTTTAAGCCCAATGTGTAGTTTTGTGTATTCACCTGTGGGGGCAGCAATTATACTCTCCTGATTGTTGATGTGTTGGGATTTGTAGATTTGTAAATTGTACATTTTCCTTCAAAACCTGAGCAGTTCCCAGAAAATTTGTATCATTTTTCACTTATTCAGTTGAATCATGGGACATCAACCGAATGCCATGTAAACGCATTACTGTCGTTTTCTTTGCGTTTGTCAGGATTTTGGCAGAAATTGATGCCAGGAAAACACTGCATGCAGTTTTTTGACGGCATGAGCAGAAAAACGGTCGGCGCTCAGTGCGTATTCACGAATGCCTGAAAAATGTCTGATTCAGACGTCCATGTGCACGAGGTCTTAAACGGTTAGTGCGGATACTACATTTTTACAATTAATGTAGATTATATTTAAACATTTTCATACAAAAATGTACATGAAGGAACAAAACAAAAGTCCTACCTGCAATGGTCCTTCCTGGATGAATGGTCCCTGTTCTTTGAAAAGTGGGATCTAGTTCCTCAGCAATATTCCTGAAGTGGTGCTGCCTAAGGTGGTATTAGTAGTTTATTTAGTGAAGTCTATGGGTAGTTAATTTTTAACTAATTGAAAGACTGTGACTTACATGGCCATGGGGTTGGAGTTAGGGGGCTGATCCTCTGGGAAGCATTCCTCAGTTGGAGACAGAAGCCCCTCTGAGTCCAGTCTCTCTCTCTGCACCTGCAATACAAGCAGGACATTATTCTTATTGAAATATTTAAGAACATGTTGATATGAGGAATATAATTAATTGCAGCTATAACATACCACACTATTAAGGGCAAAAATGAGGGCTTGATTTCAGTATTTCTTGATACACGCACGCACGCACGCGCACGCACGCGCATGCACAATATGAAACCAAATGGAATGGACTTCTGAAACTAAGACTTTAGCAGTTAATGCTTTAAGCCCCATAACTTACAAGGTGTTGCCTACAAGGATCAGACTTTTTTGTTCAGCAAACCTACAGAAACTAGATCAGATTAAGATCTGGGGAATTCTGAGGCAAACACTGTTAAACTTTAATGTTCCTCAAACTATTCCAGAAAGATTTTTTCATTGTGGCAGGGATCCTTATTATGTTGAAAGAGGTCGCGAACATTAGGGAATATTGTTGCCATTAATGCAGTTACACAAGTTAGAGGTTCGCCAGCAGAAGATTTCCAAAAACATCAAACTACTCTGGTGGCTTTTCTGCCTTCCATGCTGCATACTTTGGCCTTAACTTCTCATCTGTCCACATGATGTAAGGGAAAACACAATTCATCAGGCCACCTTCTGTTCCCTTCTGTCACCTTCGGCCTCCCAGCTTTTTGTGCCATGAACCAGTGTTATGTAAATAAATCTTTTCATGGATTGGTATACACTAAACTTTTTCTCCCTCATTTTTACTAGATAATGGGACAAATTTTTTATGCACTTTATCAAATGACTGAGACAAGTACTTTATCTCCCAAAATAAAAGATCTCTGATAATAAATAAAATATATTTATTCTATCTTTCTGTGCAGGCCTGGTACCAAATGACTCATGGATTGATACCGGTCTGCGGCCTGGTCTCGCCAACCCAATTTTTCCTGTGTGAAAGCTGCACATATTTATATCCTTTTTTTCCCTGTAAAACATCACTATACCCCACTGCTTGATGGCTCATACTGCCAATGGCTATCCTTCTAGGTCCTGTGTTATCATTCTGTGTCATGCATTACATTTATTTTTCCTTTTTCTTAATACCATTAACTCTTTGGTTTAGAAAAATGATGGAACCTGTCTGTCAAAGGCAGCTCTCTCTTCAATCATCTCTCTGTACTCCGGCACAGTCTCACAACCTTCCAGTTCACGAGACTGATGCTTAGCCTTGATCTCTTCCTTCTGCATGAAGCGTGCAATCTCCTGTAATGAAGACATCATGATGATGACATGATACATTGTATCAAAATGGAGGGTAATATTTTAGTAGAAAAATGTTTACGTAAGATGTCTGAGGCTTATTACTTCATCTTGAGCAACCTGCGCTACTCTGAAGTCTCCTTCTGGGTAAGGTCTCTGGAATAAGGGTGAATGCGGGGCCTAAGGATCAAACAATTAAACAAATGATGAAAATCGACTGCGGATTTCCTCCATTTTTGAACACTTGTCACATAAAATCTGCGATGCTCAAATTTGGTTCTGGAGGGCTTTTGACCAGCACAGTTTGATGATTTCCTCACTCAAAGCCCCTGATTCAACTCACCCATTAACTGCCAAGTTGTGTTTGAGGAGGGAAACTACCAAACAACACTGGACACCTGCCCTCCAGGACCAGATGTGGGCACACCTGAACTAAATTGTTTAAGATTGTCAAACAAATTGTAACAGTACACATAAAACACACAAGAAAACACAAAACACAGCTCAAAGAGTTTATACAGCAAGGCCATGATGCAAAGCACTGAATGGTCAAAAGAAAAATTACTATTGTGGAGTAGGCTAGAGAAAGTACTATGAACCCCCGAGATGTTTTGGCAGGACAGTTCATGCTCAAAAGCCTCTTAAACCAGTGTGAAATTCAAAGCAAAGAAAAGTGGACCACAGAGAATCGTGATGTTTGAGTCTAAATGGCTGACAATAAAGAAAGTGGACAAAACTTAAATTGTGTAACTGTATTCTGGTGGGATTCTCTTACACCACTGAGAAATGTCTCTTCCTCTGATTGTAGCCTGCGAGCTAGCTCTTCATCCAGCAGGACCTGTTCCAGCTCCCCCAGATTCAAAGAAGCTCCTTCCCTCCTCAGCCCAGACTCTGTGGGAGAGTTAATGTAGTTAGTACAAGGTTGTGATAGGGAGTGAGGTAGCTTGCTAAATCTGAGATTACCAACAAGGGATTTTTAGAGCCCACAAGCACCTACAGGTGGTCACACTGAAGACAAAAACAGGGGGATTCTGTATGAGGTCATGCCAATATAATGAAAATGAAGTGGGAAGTGTGTCATTAACCTTTGCATGTTTCTCAGACACTCTAGGAACATCTGCTAAATGACTCAATTTCAACTCAAATGTATTTTTTGCTTCAATTACATACATTTATCCTTAGAATTGGATGAGATGTGTTATTCATTACAACACTGCTCTATTGATTTTCTTAAGTCAGTGTTCTGGACCTCTGCAAACAATATCAGTAAAGCAAAGCATTATTGGTGTGACTTGCATCAGATGCTACGAGCATATTATCATAAGTCATCATGGTAAATTAATATAAACCATTTATATGTTACCATTACCAGTAATTGTCCTGAGAGATTTTATGTTTGATATAATGAACATAACATGAGCATACTCGGAATGGAGTCCTAGTGTGGTTGGAGTTTAACATTTAATGCAATGGAAATAAACAAATGCATGGAATCAAATGGGGAATGATTTCTTCAATTAGAACCATAGACATAGGAACAGGACATAAAGAAAGACAGACATCTTAAAAAGGAAAAAAAAACTGTATTTGATCATAGAGATGTAAAAACCAAT
The DNA here is from genome assembly GCA_037577295.1 of Ladigesia roloffi. Classification (NCBI taxonomy): domain Eukaryota; kingdom Metazoa; phylum Chordata; class Actinopteri; order Characiformes; family Alestidae; genus Ladigesia; species Ladigesia roloffi. The sequence continues at coordinate 21,578,385 of JBBKCR010000128.1, read as the reverse complement.
AAGAAATGTAAATAATTTGAACACAGGGGAAAGGAAAGAGACCACCCAGCGTGAAAACAAAAATCAATCAAAAAGGTGAAATAAGAGATAATTTCAATTTAAAACATCCTGAAACAGATAGAGGGGAACACAAGCAAAAGGACCAGGCAGAACTTGTTTTTTGATTGTAGACGGTTGAGAAGAATGAGCAGACGGAGAGAGATCACTGGAGATCGGAGGCCCACCCGGATATTTGGGAGAGGGGCAGAAACTGATTACCTGCTCTAGAAGAGCGATCTCTACAGGCCACACTGTGGTTGCGGTGAGCGAGCCTCCAGGCCCTTCTCTCCTCCCTCCTCCTCTCACTTTCCACCTCCTCCTCTTCAGTACTTGAGTTCTGCTCCTCATTATCCTGCAAGACTCTCCTTTCCCTATGGTTACCACGGTAACGTCTGCTTTCCCCACACTCCCGTCTCCTCTCTTCCTGCAGAGAATGAGCTCTTTGCCTGTACTCTCCCCGAATCCTGTAACTGCCTCTTTCTGACTCTTCCTCCTCCTCTATTGCCCTGAAGTCCCTTGAGGAGTTGTTGTCAAAGCTCCTGACTGCAATAGCCTGATCGTGGCTATAACGTCTGCTCACCTCACGCATGGATGTCCTCCTGCCTAACTGAACGTCTCCTTGATGGATGTTTCTCACCTGAGAGCTTTGCTGAAAATATTTAGGGTGGGTTTGATGCTGCCCGCCATTAACAGTGGAGGTATACACAAGACTATGACCGACTTCACCCCTTCCTGAATGTGAACTCACAGTGTAACCTCCAAATTCTCTCTCTCGGCTTCCACCATGGCTTTCAACAAATGCTCTTTGACTGCTTGTATTACTGTGACTAACGTCTTCCTGGAAATGGACATGTCTCTGGCCATCCCTGGACCTTGAGTCACTACAGCTACTGTGATAACGCCTCACTCGTCTGCCCTCTGACCTTACACATCTGCTACCATTGTATTCTGAGACCCTGAAGCTTTGTGTCCTGCCTAGACGCTCTCCCTGCCTGGTGGAAGCTTCTCTGACACTGCTATGGCGAATCAGTCTCTTTTCACGCTCACCATGCTGATCTTGGGTGTGCTGCCGCTGTCTGAGCACTCTCTCAAGTCTATAGACCGGTTCAAAGAGTTCATCATCAGAACTGTAGCTTAGGTACCCTTGTTCACTCAAGTCATTCTTTATGAGCCTGACAACATCCCCCCATCCACCCTGAGAGTTAACAGTCCTGCTACTCAGGCTTACAGAGCTTCTGCTGTCCTGTCCCGAATGGCTGCTCTGGCTTACAGAGCTCCTGCGGCCCTGTTCCAAATGGCTGCTCTCGCTCACAGAGCGACAGTCCTGTCCCACAGAGCTTCTGTGCAGTGCATCACACATGGGGCGGCGTCTCTGCTCTACACGACCACTGTGCTCCTCAGAAAAGTGTCTCCTGTGCTCATAGAAGTCTTCCCCATAGCCTGAGGTGGAAGAATAGTAGGCCCTGTTGTGAGAAGTCTGGTCATACTGCTCTTCCTCATCATTGAGGAGGGGGCGATCAGGCCGATGTGTGTATGGTTGGGGAGAGGCGCTGGTGTTCTCTTATGCCGAACGAAAACATGAAAACATAAGGCAGGAGGGTGGGGGAGGAGTGGGTTAGTGGTTAAAAAAATGCTGTTACTTGTGCCAGGCAAAACAAAGTTAAACACAGTGAGAATGGACATTTATTTACTAAAACGTATCAATATGCATGACAAACAAACAAGCAAACAAATTTTTCAAAAATGCCATGCATTAAAACTGAGACAACAGAAATTGTGTCAAAGTGTCTTTAAAGGTCACAATGAAAGACCAACTTCTGCTATAGAAAGAAGTTCAGTGGGCTGGGTTAGAAAATAAAGCAGAAGAAAAAAAACTAAAGGCATGCACATTTCAGATAAAAGAATAAAAATAGAAGTGGGTAAACTTAGTACTACTGCTGAAGATTGAACTGATGAACTGACTATAAGATACACTGAAACTTAGAGGTTAAAATGCACAAGATGGTTAATTAACACACTTCACTATCAACGTTAACCTACTGTAATTAAATCATTTCACTGTATAAGGAGTTTATGGCGCCAACTGGAACTATACAAACTTGTTTTGCTCTCTGACATGACAGAATGACAAATGGTCATTTGAGTAAAAAACACATGAGACACAAGTCATGACATAACCTGAAATTTGAACTACAACTTTGGAAAAAAAGAGTCATAGGAGATGAGAAGGAAGTGTTACATGCAGGAAAGGATTGGAAATGCTAACACTGAGCACATTTTTGGGCATTTTGCAAAAAACACACAGGCACACATCTGTGATTTGATTATGAGATAAGATGGGGACTGCTATAGCCACATCAAAGCTTGTCAGGCGAGAGGACATACACATCCCTGTCCCACAAACCTTTCTGACTCACGTTTACATAAAATGTGGTGTGAGCAGCTGAACAGAAGAATTTCACAGAGAATGCAGACCAGTACCATTAAAAAAAGAACGTTATACCTCCACTGCCAGTCCTTTGACGGCCGGTACGTTGTCTGACTAGTAAATCTTCCTCTTCCTGGAATCGCTTTGCTATTTCCTGTTAAAAAAGGAAACCCAAAAAACACAATGCCAACTAAGCAAGTCAAAGCAATTTCTTGAGTGCATGGTGGTTAAATAACCCATGAAATACATGAGCCAAAACTTTCAAGAATTATTACATAATGGGGTTATCTCACTTTTATTCTGAAAATTAATTCAGGAAGCAGAGTTTTTAAAAAGGATACACAATTCAAATGGCTTAATTAAACAATAGCAAACTGGACATTCAAAGATTCAGAATTCATCAATTCTGCAAAAGAAACGTTAAATAATATAATTTAAAAAATCATATAGACATTACAACTATTTGTGATAGCCCTAATATGAACCTAGATATTACTAATAACTGTGTGTTGTATTGCACTCTTTTATGTAGCTTTAATACCCGTCTTACCATTTTCAAAATGTGAATATGATGATTAAAACTGTAAAGAAATTTCTGCTGTAGCTTTATTTAAAGCTTAAAGAAATAAGGGATATGGGAGACCACCCATCTTGTACACAAACTCAGAGCACTTAACCTGAAATAGTCTCAAGATGATGAAGATGCTTTGAGGTCAAGCCTATGAACAATCAGCCGAATGCCGAATGCCGAACTGCAGTGTTCAGTGTTTTTTTTTTACTGTAGTTAAACCACAGCTCACCCACACGCACACACCTAATCTCTCACCCCCACACGATACCAACACTGACGCAGTAGACGTCAGCAGTGGAATTTCCATGCTCAAATATGAAAGGGCCAAAACCTTTGCTAGCCTTGCATCTCAAGCCCACCTTGCTGAGGCTTCGAGCAAGCCTTGTACCACCACAGTGGGCAATGTGTGAGGGAGGTGAGACGCTGAATGACTAGAAATTTCCCCCTGTAAGTTTCCGTCCAACTTTTACATTTACAGTAAAAAAATTCTTGCCATTTACAACAAAACACACTTATAAAGTGCAATGAGAAATGTTAATGTTACTTAATGTCCTGGACTTATAAGGAACTTCTTTTGCAATTAAGAGATTATCACCACATAAGTCTGCCATTAGCCGGGGTGTGCAAAATAAATTATATTGGTAGAGGTTAAAAAAAGAACCCCATCAAGCAGATGTGTAGATTTGACTGAAGTTTCAGAAATAACACTTTGAGGAAGAGAAGAATGTTTCAGAGAAACTGGGCTACTGCTCTAAAATTAGCACTAAATTGAATTTAATGCATTTGTAATTCTTTACTGATAACTGTCCTTCCACAACAATTATTATTCAGGCAGACACCACCCCGGTATTTATGTTTAGAAACGTTTCTGTATCGGTATTAGCTGACGTGTAGATATATATAGAACACTGCATAATGGCACTGGCCACTGTATCTGGGAAGTTTACTCTCAATATTATCCTTCTTAATAAAATACTTGTTTTAAAGTAGTATTAAAACACATTAACCAAACTCAACTGCTTAACTGTGGGATTAAGCATAATGTGTGAATATCAGGGGAGGACCTTCATTAACTACTTTAGGTAACTCTTTACCTTTTTTGTGAGTTGACAATGGGGGTGTAAAAAAGGGAAGCGGCCACCAACAGTGGGGAAAGCAGTATTTCTTCAAAGTTCTACAGTGTTAAAGAAGTTTTGATGACTTCTTTAAAATAAAACTATACAGCACATGTCCACAAGGTGTCAGTGTAGTATTTGAAGAGAGAGGTCTCAAAGTACTCCACAGAGATTTTCAGAAAGAGCAAAGCCACAACGTCCATATACAATACTACCTACCAGGTTGTGTGCATTATGTCTGTATTTCTATAAGACTATAAAACATGATACTATTTAAGAAAGGAAAAGTTAAGGATAAAAATGGAACAAAGAGCACACATGAAAATGTTAAATTACCCATTACATCTATTCGACCAATCTTAAGCTGATTTAGAAATAAAAATATCATATTATTATGATTATAAAAATAATAAAGGCCTATTATTCTCTACCAGACATATTTAAACTATGTGAACTATTACTATTCAACTAGTGACTATTACTACACACTTTTATTTTTAATATAATTCTGAAGACTGCACAGGAGATGTGACCTTGCAGGAGGCCTCTGTGAGTAAGAGTGAATGGAGTGGATGTGGAAAGAACTGGCAGATTTGCTTTACTCTCACTTTGGGGAGTCTGACCTGTTTATTACAGCAGCAGGGTCTGTCTGAGCCAACTCAATGGAAAACTGGAGGAGAAACAGTGGTGAGCTGGCAACCCCCTCATCATCCGGCATAAAAAAGTGCTGAGATATGCTAGAGGAGCTGCTTTGTTCTGTATGTGCCTAACCCTCATCCACGAACTACCCATTAGAACTGCATTCTAAAAGCACACTAGCAAAGACAGCCTTAAGCCCAATTAATACCAATTAGAGCCTTTACCCCACGCTGGTGATGGGCACAGACTCAAGAGGTCTGACTCATAGCTTAGGAGCAGCACAAGCCAAGTCAGCCTTGACTTCTAATGAGAGAGGTTTAATGTTTTCTACAATTTAAGCAGGCTGGCTGAGCATGATTTGCTGAAACTGCAACCTTCCCCTGCTTCAGGCTTCAGGCTGAAAGGGCAGCAGGCACAAGAACATGGTGAGATGGCATTTAGATGACACAGCCAGGTGGTACTGGTGCTTTAATTACCAGTAGACAGCTGGGGTGTAAATATTGGTAATTAATACAGTGGAAGAAAGAGGCCTATCAGTGTCAGAACTACCCCAGTATATACAGGCAGACCCATCAAACAGTTATATAAAAAAAGCAACCAGCATAAAGCTTAGGTCCTTGATATAGAATACTGACCTCACTCAACAGTGTAAAGCCTATTGTGCTAGCCCCCACTTGCACTAACAGGTCTTTAAAATGATAGAAAACACTTTGATTTAAAATATCTTGCATATTGTTTCCCCCCCTAGGATCCTAAACAATCATATTTCACAATAAATTAAGTCATTTATTATTGTGGTAAGACTTGGCATTTGTAAACAGCTTCTTTCCTGACCGTCTTCCCTGTATTGTACATTCAGACTCAAACTCTTTATAATTTTAATGTTATAGGTGTTAAAAGTGTTGAATTTCGTAACGTAACAAAAACAATCAATTCAGACAAGCCTTTTTGGCACCTTATTGTCCTACATGTCTGGTATAAAAACGTTTAACAACTGGCAGTTTGATCTCAATTATCAATGTAATGTTCAGGGGCTTTTAAAATTCAGTTCTGGTTCAAAGAAAAAGCAAGAGGTGTCATAAGCACATGCTCTTAAGCTTCACACTAAAATCCCCCAAATCTCTTCAAGTCTTCCTGGAAGCAGATGGCACAGTGATGCCAGCCAACTGACTTACAGATTGGTACCCAGTCACCATCTCCATAGGTGATAAAACAAAGCTCTCTTTTCTCAGATATGCTTCAAAGATTTTATGGATAAAAGTAAAAGCTCCAAATCTACTATTTCTTGCACATGGAAAACAAGCCATGAAAAGGGCTACACGTCCAGAATCACAAATGTAGAGAAATACAAATCTTTAGTCCAAATTAACACTTTTTTGTGTGACTCACAGTATTTTGGTTTGATGTGATAGAGGCATATTTCTGTCTGTACCCGGACACCCACACATCTCTATCAATAAAAATACTATGACTGTTTCATTTGATTAAAAATTATATACTTGTATGTTATTATGTACATTCAAATGAATAAAGACAGCAGGATGAATCTGCAGCTTTCAAAATGAAATAAATTGAAGTGAACGTGTTTTAGTGTCAGTCTTCATCAGGTATCATTACACAGACTGCAGTTGGGGGAGGTAATCAGATTTTAAGGGTAAAGCTCTGAGAGCAGCAAAGCATCCCTGAAAAATATTGCTTCTTGTACTTGCCAGTATGATGTTCTCAACATATATATCACTGAGACAGGATATAAGGTAATATAATATAGACATAAAAGTGTTGCCAATATAATAGACTGTTTTTAATAGACAGTGGTGCATAGATTTTAATGATGATAGTGTCCCTAACATTGGCTTGGCTACCACAGCTACAATAAACTAATAAAACATACACATTTACTAAAAAGTAAATGCAGCTACTTTTACCGTTAGCAGCATAAAATAAACTACAAATAAAAGATCATCTTTTGGTGTGCCTGTACATCTTTCCTCTCTCCCTTATTCCGAATTTACTAATAGTGGTGCAGCCAAGCGTAATCCCTGTAGTGACTTCACAGCTTGTCAATAAGAGTGAGCACTTGCTGTCTCTGGAGACCTTTGCCAGCACTATATCAGCAGTGGCACAATATTCTGGCTGGCAACATAAATCACATTACAGGTGCTCATTAATTCTGAGCTTGTGGGGAGTATATTAAGTGTATTTGAGCTGAACTGTTATTTTACTGTCTGATAAGTGAGGACACACGAGATCTGTTTAATTCAGTAAAATCCGGCAAGGTTTGCATTTTTTTTCCTTTATTTGTAGATCTTTGAAGGTAGTGAATCCAGTGTGAATTGTTTAGGTTAATTTATGGTCAGGTGACCTTTCTGTGTGGCATGTTGTCTCCATGTCTGTGATTTCCCCCGAAGTACTCCATTTCCCTGCCACAGACATGGATGTCAGACAAACTGGAGATATTAAATTTACCCTGTGGGTGTGTTTGTCTGTGTATCTGCCTTATAAAGGGCTGGCAACCTTAAAAGCCCCACTGACATAAAAAATGCTTTTGTGTCCATGACGCTGACATACATTCAGGCTATCACATTTCAGTCCACACAATTTGTGGTAACTGAGGGAAATCTGAAGTAAAACTACCCCTGGTAAAACTAACCCAGATCAAACAGTATCTAAAATTTTAAATGAGAAAAGTCTTTCGGAGGCACTCCCAAAGAACAAAAAGGAAAATGTTCTCTTTGATATACCTTATCTTCTTCTTCCCTCCTTTGAGCTTCTTCTGCACCTTGCTGAATCTCCTCCTGAATCCTGCGGGCATATTCTGAGTCCTGCTCTTCCCTGAGTGATTACATTTTATATACAAGTTAGTTATGTCAGTTGTTAATTTAATTCATTACATAAAAGACTGGAATGTAACAGTCAGCATGGATGGATCAATATGTGTGTGTGTGTGTGTGTGTGTGTGTGTGTGTGTGTGTGTGTGTGTGTGTGTGTGTGTGTGTGTGTGTG
>JBBKCR010000128.1:21512837-21564579 GCA_037577295.1 Ladigesia roloffi | reverse complement strand
GTGTGTGTGTGTATGTGTGTGTGTGTGTGTGTGTGTGTGTGTGTGTGTGTGTGTGTGTGTGTGTGTGTGTGTGTATACAGAGTTAGTAAAGCCAAATCATTGCCGTTCCATATCAGTTACAGATCTATAAAGGCATAGGGATGGTTAAGGGAATATTTAAACATGCTTATTAAAGGGAATATTCTATTTGGAACAAAGATATTTCTACAAAAATAGATTGTCTGCTCCCATAAATATTTTCTTAGGCTTTTTAGCCAAATGTGCCATGTCTAAACTCCATCACACAATGTTACCAACAATATTCTTCATCATGAAATACAACACGGGGTGATAAGGGTATAGTGTTATATCCACCCATTCCTGCAGAGATTAATCACAGAATAACCTGGAAGGGTTCTTACAGTTGCTGTGTAGCTTGCTGATGGAGCATGGAAGCTCTTTGTTGCTCCTCATCTTGCAGCCTCTTGGCTATTCGGAGATCATTCTGAACCAGCTGATTCCTCTGTATGTTGGAGCTGTAGTACTGTTCAACTGTTACACAATTAAGCAAATTCACAGATCCGAACATTAATACCAGTCATCATCTGTGTTGATTATCACATACAGGTAGTACACCAAAAAATGTATATTCAACATTTTTTATATCCTGAATAAGTACAATACCAGAGATCCATAATAATACCCAAGATAATTTGCAGTCCTTTTGTTAGAGATTTTTGTTTGCTTATGTAGTGTTTACCACTTTATTGTGCATACTACATGAAAGGTGTTTTTCAATTCTTGTTAGTACTTCAAGAAATTATGACTGCATCCACATACTGACAAATTATTCAAAAACACAGTTCACACCTGCTTGCTCTATTAGAACAATTTCTAAAAATTTTATTAAGAGATTATTTTAATGAATGAATTCCTAACAATTCTTTTAAAAGCAGATCTATTTATGAGCCTAATGGTATGCACAATGTAACATCAAAAAGGTCCCTAGAAACAGAGTTGACTTTTAAATACCCCAATAACACTAAAATACTATTAGAAGTTGAACAAAGAACCTTTCAGCCAAGATTTCAGGGTCTAATGTTACTGAGCTTAGATTAGTGAACTGAGCTGGTGAGACATGAGCTCAGTTCACTTATCAACAACTGCAGATATCTGTAGCTTCTGCTATCTAGGTGGAAAGTTCAACATGTCTATGCTATGACTGCATAGTGTTTGGTCTAATGAGGAAAAAGATCTAGCTCCATCGTGTTCTCTTTTTGGTCCCACACTTCACATGACTATGGAACACATTCTAAAAACATCTTTATTTATGTATGAATATCCTGCAAGACTAAGAATAGATTATAATTTTTAAGGAACTGGGGAAAACATTACACAGTCCTCACCGTTTCTTTTAAAGGGCCTGTGTTCCTCTTTATTAATACCTTTTATTTTTTTCCCTATGAAAAGAAGGTTCCCCAAAGCAATGTTTGTAATATTAATGCATTTCACATGACCTTTTCCAGCTTCTATTTTTCAGGTATTTTGTTACTGTATCTTTAAGAGTTAAAGGCTGTCCTGTGTTGAGTCACCATGTTTGAAGTAAGTTCAGAATGAACGGATAGGCCTGCACTGCTGTAGGCTAAACAGGTGGATATATGTAGCGGCATTGGTCGTTTTACTGTCCAAAGTTTTAACAGTGTTTTCATACCCTGCCATTTTTCAAGCAGAAATATAAAATAATTTGTACACGAACAAGGCCCTCCAAAGCAATGACTGCAATGGCTGGTGAGGTTAAGAAAGCATAGCGAGTGTGTGAGCGAGCAGCGTAAGAACAGGGTAAGTCAGAGTCCTTACTTTCCTGCTCCTGTAAGTTATGTGCTAATGCTCCATCCTCCAGCACTGCAAAACACTGGCACACTGTGGGAACACAAACACATAACTCAGTACAACAGAACCAAACCCAGAGAGCCAAAGAGTATTAAGAAAACCAGCTAGAAAGAAAAGATAAACACCACATGTTGTTGTGAGAAAGTCAGGGGGAGAAGAGCGGAAGAGAATGATCTGGTTAAAGACTGAGTGCATCACACCAGCTGCTGTTGTCAGTTTTTCAGATGTCTCAGCATCAGTCATCACCTCACTTCTGTCCAAAAAAGTGGAACTTTATAGGTCAAAATGTTTCACTCTAAATGCAGTGTATTTTGGTCCCAGAAAATAAAGGTTTAACCGCAATATAGGTTATGTGATTTAGAAAATAAAAAAAACGTGGAGCTGCACGTGTTTCTTTGGACAGAAGCAGTTCACTCTCAGGAAAAATGACTGTAGTTCCAGGTGGACTGTTTTCACCTCTACTCACCGCTCATGTTTCTGGTCCATCATTTAATAAATTGACACAATACAAATTACTTTATTTTGCTTGAAAAATTATTGAAACAAGCTTAGCGCGGTCATGATTACTAGATTAAAATATATTAAACCAGATTCAGATTTATTATTTGATTATATTGATTGTTACTAATTGATTATTTTATTATACATTAAATTGTATAATATCATTATTGATTAAAATTATTATTACAATTATTGATTAAATGGCTTTAACTGCAGGGGTTAGAACTGTTGCCTTACAGTAAAAAGGTCCTGGTTCGATTCCCGGGTTGGGCGCAGGGTCTTTCTCCGTTTGCATGTTCTCCCTGTGACCGTGTGAGTTTCCTCCGGGAGCTCTGGTTTCCTCCCACCAATAAAAACATGTGTGCATTTGGGATAGGTCGATTGAGCACGCTAAATTGCCCCTAGGTATGAATGTGTGTGTGAACAGAGGTCTGTGAGGTGCTGGAACAGGCTTCGACCACCACCACCCACCCCCGACCCCGATGGGGGATAAAGGGGTAGAAAATGGATGGATGGAGGGATGGATGGCTTTAACTTTGAATGACAGGAAATCTGCATGAGTTAAAATGAGCACGTCATCACAAAGCTGTGTTCAGTGGTCTCCACAAGGGGGAGCCATTAGTACTTAATTTGCTGTTGTGAATATCACTGAAAGAGAGGAGACTTCCAACAGCAGGACCTCAATATATACTGCATAAATGTTTCAATAATTTTTTTTAGGACAATCACTTAAATGTTAATTAAATACGATTACTTGTTTGATTGTCAAAACGAACATTATACTACTAATACATCAACAGTAACAGCTTAGCGCTGCATTTTGTAAATAATCTGGAAAGGTCCAGTTCTTTTTATTAGGCATTATGAGAACATACATGCAACAAAAATCCCAAACTGATATGATCACACCTAACTCGGAAGAGATCTTTGATCAATATGTTGCATTTCTATTACATTAAAATGCTCCACAAGGCAATAAACACATTTCAGTTTAAAATACAGCAAAAAAGACTACAAGTCCAGGGTAAAGTCAACAGATCTATAAATTCAGCTCATAAACCAGCTATTTTATAGCATGTTTCACAATGTAGGAGCCAAGGTACATAAAGTAACAGTATTGCATGGCAGCAACTGAGGCTGAAAAGTCTGAAAAATGCAATCGAGGCTTTGGTCTTACAGCAGAATTTCGGCATATCTCGTGCTAACAACAGTCATTTACTGCCGTAATCAAAAGCCTAGAGACTGAGGTTGATAAAACACTCCCAAGATGGAATATTTAGGGCCACCATGACTTTTAAAAACACTTATCTCAAGCTCACAGTCAAACCCTCTCTAAATTCACAGACATATATTTGAACAAAACAATACTTTAAGACACTTTGGGTTAGACCAAACATACACACTCATGTCTTATCTACTTTTTCATGATTCATGTTCAGACACAGACACATTACACACGTAGACAAAATACTAGTTTTACAATTATACTGTCAGTATATTATATAAACATTGCCTTATGCTACATCTTGTAATATATTCGAAATAAAACAAAATTATATGGTTATTAGCCATAATATTAAACCATCATTAGATGTTAACAGCAGATCCTTTACGTCTCAAAATAGGACTCTAAAGATCTAATTAGTACGTCCAGCATCTCTCACAGATGCTTGATCGACATCTGAAGATCAAATCAACACTATAAGCTCAGTCATGTTCCTCAAACAGTTCCTAAGCAATTGCTGTATCGCAGGGAGCACTAGCACTGTATTACACAGTGTGTTTGGACACCATACTATCATAGCACACACAAACTTTTTCAGCAATTTGGGCTATATGATGGCTCCTCTGTGGGGTAAAACCAGATGAGCTATCCTTCAATTCCCACACACATAAAAGAGCCTTCGACACCCATGACCCTGTTGCCATTCAGAAATTGCCTTTTTTTAGATCACTTTTGTTAGGTTTACCTCTGCACACGAGTTCACACACCACAAGACCGGTCATCCCAATGTTTACATAGTGAAGATTCAATTACGTAGAAGTTGTAGAAGTAGAAAAAAATGTGGAATGTGTGTGGATCACACAGCACAACGCACTTTTTGTGCTCCTAAAAGACATACATGAAGCCAAAGGAGACTATTGTCATGCAGAGCCATCCTCACAGACAGATGAAAACAGCTTCTTTCCTATCCCTTGTGCTAACCACAAACCAGGCTCACCCTCCTCTGTCCTAAATCTGGACAGTTCTAACCATAGACTTGGTGATTTAGCACATGGCTGTGCTGGGAGGCTGTCTGAGGGGAACACACCCTGTAATTGAGACAGCAGCCAGAACCTCAGTGGTCAGAGCTTTTGCACTGTAGTTAGGTCTCAGCGCTATGTTCCAGTGAGCAATATAATATCTAGCAGCTTTGTACATTTAAACAGAGCGGTCATTAAAAATGGCCAGTGATTTTTTTTATGCTTTGGCTCTGGTATGCTGGATTTGAAATAAGCAATGACTGATTAAAATGCAGATTGTCAGCTTCAATTTGTGAGAATTTCTATCTTGCATATAAAACCCAACATACACAAAGTGTGACTCGAGCACTTTCGGTCCTGAAAAACAATTCTTGTTGAGCTATAGAACCTACAAAGTTCAGTGGGTTATGATTGGATCTGAAGATGTTTTTGTGGAATTCTGAGCAGCTTACAAGAAAAGAGAACCAGAGATAACTCTGAACCAGTACTTGATATAGGAGTTCAGATGGCTGTTAAAAAGTGCCTTAATCAACTTAATTAAATAGTTAACTTTAAAGCTTATTAGTTTTAAAGAAGAGAAATGAGATCAGTTTCAGTGCTGGTCAGCAGGCTTTGAGTGTCAGGAGCAGAAAGAAAATGTTTTAACATGCCTTCTCTATCTAGAACAAATAATAATCGGTCATTACAGTATTTAAGGCTTAAAAGTGGTCTGCATCTTGCCATAGACCCTCTGAGGTAAGGCTGGTGTGTTGTTCCCAGTCATCTTATCATCTGCGCCAACATTCTGGATAGCTCTGGATAGTGTTCTCGATGTGTTAAGAAGTGGTTTTACCTTATGATGGAACATGTTTTTTTTCCGCTCCTTTGGTCAGTCACATTATTTACTATTCCTAAGCTCACCATTTATAACAATGACCTATGCCACACTGAGAATTGTGTCTCTTAAACAAATATTGGGAAAAATAAAAGGAAAAGCTGTGATATTCTTAGCCCCAGTTACAGGGCTTTTCAACAGTTTATTTGTGTACATTCACGACAGCAGAGATTTTGAACAGATAATGAGCAGCTTGGCTCACCAACCAAACAGTACTTAAACAGTATTCTTAAGTGGACTAACCTGCACTGAACACAAGATGTCGCCAAATATACCAGGCTAGGGGTGAAAATACACAGTTGAACCCCAATATTTGGTTGGTTTCCACGAGCATGCGCAAACTGTGATCAACTTTGAATTTGTGATGTGGTAAAAATGCCTATAATGCCTATTTTTACAGGGTAAACCCTAAATCTACCTCTGAATACGCTCCCTAAACACTTTCATTTCTTTTTAAACTCAGTTTAATAAATTAACCATAAAAACATAATGGTAAATGTGCATTCGCCCTGTATGCCGTACACTGAAATGCTGTCTCCCTCAGAGCTGGAATGTAAAATACGGATGTTACCCCTATATAGACTGTACTGTAATTTACGCACATTTCCTTTGATATAAGCAGGTAAACACAGCAATATTATAATATGCACTACTAAAAATACAGGTCTGTAAGAAGAAACAAAAAATTGTTATGGTGAAGAAATGTGGGACTGCGGCTGTCAGAGATGCATCACAGGGCAGCAGCCAATAATAGATGGAAAAAGTGAATGTTAATGTTTGTTACAAAACTAGTAAAATGTTTTTTCTTAATAATTTCCCACTAAAATATAAGAAAAATTATATACTGACACAAAAATGTGGGGAAACACTGTATTTCTTAATGCAACTTCAACAATGAAGTAAACAACTGTAAACAATGGAGACAAAATTAGAATGCAGGCCACATCTAAGAGAACAAAGTGGGCAACGATGGCACACTCCCAATAGTCATTGGTTATTTTGCATAGTTTGTGGTGTGTAACCACGGGCCTTTACCATGCCCACACTGAGGGCCCAGAGTAAGATGAAAGAAAGATGGCAATTTACCATAATGTGTTGCCCAATTTACTGTAGAAAAAAAATATTTTTTTATTCATGTAGTATTTCTAGACTTGAAAACTACTTTTCAAACATTTTTAGTAGTTAATCCCCATTCCCTAAAAGATAAATGAGGACTCAATTGTGGGTGTGCGCTGGATTTATTTATTTATTTGTCATTTCTCTGGTCTAAAGGGAAGAACATAACCTCTCTCTGACCTCTCATATTCTTAGCTAGAGGAACAACTGGATCTCAGAGACTTCCGTGATAACAAATCCATTCCTACACTTTGACAACACTCCCCCACAATGAGCCTCTCATACCATGACAGTACATGATGTACACTAAGACAGGGTTTAGTTGTTGCCGTGCACTGCTGATTTAGCAAAACTGTTTTAACAATGCATGAATGAATATCAACAATAAATTAACATTAATCTTAGTAAAAAAAAATAAATATCTCAGTCAAAATTTCAGATAGCAACACATGTGCACATAATGCATGTAATCATATATCAGAAGACTCATAACACTACACGATTCAATTGCTCATTAATTACAGACTATAGATTTCAGTGCTTATGTAACCTGGCCATTCTTAACACTCCCCTCCATATTGTCCATGACCTGCAGATACCTCTCTAAGGGCATAGCCTTTGAACTGTGCAGTTGGTGGAAAGACTATCTATAGCACAGAAGCTCCAGGGTCCAGACGGCTAATCTAGTGGGACTAACTCTGTGATCCCTCCATTCTCAATCATGACTGCCGCGGCACGATCCGTCTGTGGCACAGCAAAGGCCTAAGACACAACTTGTCTCTAGATCAGTCTAGAGAAAAGCTCTCTGTGGACCTTAGCCCACCTGCTACACAAAGTAATACCCCATATTAGGTTACACACACACAATCTCTGCCACCATCTCCGTCTGCTCAAACTCAATAAATGAATAAACGCTTCCAGATGTGTCAGTAATTCTGTTGCAGAGTCGGGATGAAAACTGTGCAGCTGGTTAGTGTCATTTAGACAGCCCTGGTGTTTTCACTTTGTTCACCGCAGCTGATTTTATCATGCGCATAAGTCATAGACTTTCCTGGGATCAAAAATTACGACCTTTTTTATTTGGAGTTGCATAAAATTATTTGTAAAAATAAATTTACAAAAAGTGAGTAATGACACCATAACTTAAATCAGTGCTATGAAATTCTACGACAATTTAAATACAGTTGACCTTTTTGGTCAAACTACACCTTTTGTTGATTTCCTCAGTAAAATAAATAAATAAATGTCCTCTACGGAGAATGCGAGTATGCACAAATGAATCGAAATGTATTGTTTATTTACAATATATTACACATTTTGTATTTTCTTCCCAGAGTTAACATAGTGACCAATGTGGAGACTTAAGGTTCATGTGTATTTATTTTAAAACATGGGTGCCAAAATTTGCATGCAGTATACTTTGCAAAAAAGTGAACATTTCCTGGCAACTGGCCAACCCCTGACGCGATGGGATTAGACTGGCCAGCACTGGGTTTCGTTCATTAACTGAAGTGAATTTATTTTGAAACTGCAGTTAGGGTGGTGTCTAGACCTAACATATAATACGCCCTGCTGCTAAATGTATTACAGTAATTCAGTTTTTTGTGCATTTTTGTTACAATTAAGAAAACTCACAAACATGTTTTCTGCTTTCTTTTCTTTGCATGTATTTGTGCATTTGCCCAATGGAAAATTGTGATGTAAAATGACTGCAGACCGGTTAGATAATCACAATTAGCTCAAACCATTAAAAAAAGATAATAATGTACAAATTGTAATGTGTCTACGGGTTAGGCCAAACACACACAAGCTCTAGGATGTCTCACTTTTGTCTTGATCCCAGGGGTGGTAATAAGTGAATGCCAGGGCCCAAGATTTTTCAGCGCATCCCGGTGCCATGTCTTCTACAGATACCCCACACATGCACCCAGTGATCCACATGATGTAAAAGAAGACACGATTGATCAGATTACTTTTTCCCATTGCTCCAGGGTCCAGTACTGAGGCTCACATGCCTGTTGTATGTGTTTTTTTTTAGGTAGACAGGGGGCAGTGGGGCCTCTGACCAGCTTGGGGCGACACCTCAGACACAGCATTCTGACACCATTCTATCATATTCAACATTAACATTTTCAGACATTTTAGCCACAGTAACGTTTCTTCAGACACTAACATAACAGGTTCCCTACCACACACATCGTTGTGCCTTAGGTTTCTCCTCTTTTGTAAATGTTTTGTCGGTACTGACCACTGAATACTGGGAACAGCCCACAAGACCTTCCATTTTGGAGATGCTCCAAGATGTCTAGCAGTTTACACCTTTTTACTTGCCCTTTTTTCATACCTCCAGCACATCAACAACAAGAACTGACTGTTCACTTGCTGCCTAATACAGCACACACACTGACATGCATCACTGTTATCAGTGTTATTCATATCACCTGTGTTTTTAATGTTTTGGCTGATCAGTGTGAATTACACTGTTTCACAGGCTATTCTTCAGAACAGTAATCAGAATCACCTCAGGCATTTGATTCAGTACTTTGCATAAATGTAATAGTGCTATCTGTGTCAAAACTAACTGACAACAAACTGTTAAATGTTTAAACATGTGGACATGAACAAATCTGTCTGAAAAGGGCCAATTGCTGATGAGCCAAAAAATAAAGCTATCCGCTTTTTCTCTCTCTGGCAAGCTAGAGGAACATGACCCTTCTAACTGGATCAGCCACCTGTTGTAGAATAGAAGCCCTTCCGCCCCATGCCGAGGAGATGGGATTAACTGTGATCCGGCCAGGCAGCCGACAAGAACTAGCTTGGGTGTAAAAGTGTAACTGCAGGTCTAAATGCAGAGAACTGGCAGAAGCGGAGGGTGTGGCTCACTAGTAGGCTAACTGGATTCCACAAGAGCCCGGCCCACGGAGGAGCTCGCATTACACTGAAAGGAGTCGTCAGGAGGGACGTCATCTGCAGGTTTCACCAGGTCAGGCCTGAAAACATGCACAACTTGCAATAAATGTCTGTAAGCAATATTTAAAGCGGGCAGGTTCTTAAAGGTATACTTCAGAGATTTTGAAGTCCATCTCTGTCCAACACACGCGTAGTGCCCATGGATAAGAGTCACTGTTTCTAGAAAAGATCAGAAAATCAAACCCAACTCACATACAATAAATTCAAGAGGCCACTTTTGAAGCAACAAATATTTTGGTACTTTTCTAGGCACAGGAACGCATGCTGAAATGATTGTCTGTGGTCACTGCCCATAATATACGTATGTGGCAGATAGAGGCTAATATTAAAAATGCTGTAATATTTCTTTAAACCACTAAGGGGAGAATAGAGGCTGTTTGTTTAACAGACTAAACCAAAGAGAAACACAACAATGCCTGAAAAATGTTCCATGGTTGCAGAACTGGTTGAGTTCTTAAAAAGGAATTTCAGTCTTCCATGGACATTCAGACATGCATACACTGAATTTAGGACTGTAGTACCAAAATCAGTATTAAGAAAATGACTCACAGTTATAAAAATCCTTTTAGTTAGTTTAGCCTTCTCCTACACAGAGAAGGAGAACACACAAGCTGCAGATGACAGCTCACTTGGACTGTGACAACAGTGACCAAGCACACAACTGACTGGAAATTGGAAACATGCATTTAGAGAAAGCAATGCAGCTTCTCTCTGGGGCCAAATCTCCTTCCCACCCTCTGTGCTTCTCCGAGCACCACATCCATCCTTCTGCAGCTATTCTTATGTTATGAACAGTCTGGTCAGGCCCAGCCAGTAGATATTAATATCTGTCTGACTGGAGGCCACTCAGTGGACATATGGGGAGGTTCAGTGGCAGGGGTAGAGTTCAGGGTTCTGTAGGAAGAGGCCTGCTTTTCCTCAAGAGACTGGAATTCCCCCCACACATACATCTGTGTGTATCAGCGAAATGGCCAGAAAAACACCAGAAACAGATAAGGCAAGAGTTCAAAACATGGCAAACTAAGTGTGGAAGACATTAGAGAAAAGAGATAACGAGGCAGGGATGAGAAAATGGGAATGGCGCACTTTAGGAAACGGTGTGTAAATAAGCAAAGAAAGGCCAAATAAATAAGGGCAGTCCTAGGATAAACTTTCAAAAAGTAAATAAACACGGTGACTCATCACTCTGAGAGAAGTGAGCAGAGTAACTGTAATTGCTGTATCTCAGTGTAGCCACCAATTAACCACCAGAGAAGGTGACGAAGGGTGCGGAGGGCTTCATTCTCTCCCTTCAGTGCTTGTTTAGCAGTAAAAATGCAAGCCCCCCACACAAAGAGCGCATTGTCTGAGGAAGGAAGAGCGGAACGGAAAATCATCACCCCCCCACACCACGAGTACAAGACAGCTATTGCAAGAGGCGCCATCATTCACCAGATACAAAATAACTAACAATTAGGCACAAATCCTCAACCTTGTGAGTGTTCAATTTTGAACAATATATAATTCATTTTATTTCAGTCTACTTGGGAACAAATGTGTTCAGTGCATTTGTTATTAGAAAACAGTAGCTAGAAATGACTTGTGTTAATTATGCCGGGGCCAGAATCTGTGGTCTTAATTTGGCAATTTCACTTAATAAAAGACAGCAAAGCTCTATTTTCATTTCATTTTAAGTAACAAATGCACCATGTCAGGTTGCAAAAAACACAATTTATATCCCACTGAGAAATTAGTGTATCGTTACACCTAGTTGTGCACATAAGCCGGATATTTATTTTTATCATGATCATTTCCACCATATGCAGATCACTGTGTGATAAATAATAATTGTTTATCATGAACATTTTACAAATGTTTACTGCCATAAACAATGATAAAATAATTTTATCAGGTAGTTTTTTTAAACGAGGCACTACTGTTGGTTCACTTTGCCTGCATGTGGTGTATCAAGCAAATGTCTTAAAATGTCTTAAAATTTGATATTATATTTTTGCATTTTACAATCCCTAATCACAAAGTCGACTCTAAAACTGCTTTTCAAGCAAGAAAACAATCACAATCACAAACAAATTGACTCCTTCTCAAAGACTGAACTCCTTCTCAAAGATCTGACTGAAGCTTTAACACTAGTAGTAGTGAGTTTAAAAAATCCTTTATTTAAGCTCCTGTGGTGGTATGTAATGGGCAATGCATCTGGAATGACAATCAGATTCAACACTCTTATCAGGTACATTCTTGTTGCTGCACAACAGTTCTGACTAGAATGACATCAGATAGACTGTCTTTCAGAACATCATCTGAAAATGAAGTACAAAGGCGAGTAATGTGTTTGGGCAAGAAGTAACAGAACTGCATTTGCTCCTTGCGAAACAGAGAGGGAACCATAAACATTTGTAATGTCATCTTACCCTCCTGAACCCTGGGCAAGTTAGACTGATCCACCTCCAGCTCTGCCATAGCTCCTCATGGCCCCAGCAAACCAACCTGCACCAGGGCTGACTGTCCACAGGGTCTAGGTCAAGGCTGGACAAGAAGAACCTATGCAGAAGAAGTGAGTGGAAAGTGTTTGCAAAGCTTACCAATAGGGCTACTCGATAAAAACACTGGAACAAAGCTGGAAATATATAAGCAAATACACCAATACACTTCTGCTGATGAACACACACACACACACACACACACACACACACGCATATACATATAAACATAAATAACACCATATTTGGAAGGTTTATCTAAAAAAAACCTGGTCAACATGGATTATCAACCGGTTTAGGATTAGGATTATATTTTATAAAAAATATATTCCTTTTAAACGTTATTTATTTTGTTATTTAACTGGATGGTAATGGCAAGCTGGGCATCTACTAAAGCATCAACAGTGAATCACATATTTAGACTGTTTTTCTGAATGTGGTCATACTGAATAAATATAAACACAATGAATCCTGCTGGAAATTCCAAGCATTCATCTCTCCACGTTTAAAAGAAGAGTTTGCTTCTCGATACGGTGGAACCCGAGTTGAAATGCTAAAGATGGACAGTAAAACGAGGACGAGTGTGTTTGTGTCTGTTTATGTGCGAGAGGTGAAGAAAGCTTCCATTCCGCATTCCTGTTGGAAAAGTACTCTTCAAACAAGAACAAAAAAAAAACATTTTAAAGTTCTGTGAATGATTAAGAGACAAATATTCGCTTCTGAGGAACTTTCCCCACTCAAAAATAAGCCAAGAATAGTAAAACCGGTTCTTACCTGCGTCCGGCTGACAACTTTCCCGAGTTAGAGGCAAAATGTCGATAGGCAGTGTTAGGAGGAGACTGGTGGAGAAGGCAGCCAGTGGGGAAGCTGGAAAAGCACATTAAAGTGCTTGTCGCTCCGTCATGTATAACAAACCGCCTTCAAACCTGCAGTTAGGTGGAAACTCTTCCCTGTTTGTGTTTTTGTCAATGAAACAAAGCTGACAGGGGGACGGATGGGAAGCCAGGACGGACAAACTTCTCCGCCCGTCCCTCTCCCTGATCACCCTGCAGCCCCGGGGCAGAAGGTGCTAGTTTGTTTTGTTTCTTGTTTTAGCCTGTTTTGTTCCTGAAATTCATTTAATTTGGTTTATAAAAAAGTGCACAATTAAACCTGAGCTTTACACATATTCAGCTGGTGCAAACTGGTTAGATCGATTCCTGTATTATGAGCTCTTCTATTTCTCCTATTAATTCCCTGTTATTCAAACTAGTCTGTTTTGGGGGCAAACCATAACCTCAAATATTAGCACATATTAGCTCAAATATTAGCACATAAAACACACGTTATTTCTCCTCCACAATCTAAAATCCAAATTAAACATGTGCATTTAAACCTGACCAAGCTTTACAAAGATTTAGATAGACACATTGGAGCAAACTTGTTTGTTTCACTCCTGTATAAAACGCTCTTCTATTTATCGACTCATTCCCTATTAAAACTATTATTAAAACTATCCTGTTTTTGGGGGACAGCATAACCTCCTTCATATTTAGAGTTCAGTCGGCACATAGACGTTTTTCTCCGAAATCTAAAGTTTATGTCAGACCTTCCCACAAGCACTTTCTGACATATAATTGAACTTCATTTGCTGCAGCTTTGTTCAGTATCATTTCTGCCATCTACTGGTGTCCTGAATAACACATTCCCATATAAAAGTGTGATTCACGTGAATGCTTTTCTAAGGAAAGATATCGTTACAAAACTAGTCAAAGAACACTTCTGGTTCCTCTGTGATGCGTATAAACTATAGGGCTATTGTATATGCTGCAATGCATACTGAAATACATAATTAATGAAGTATTTATTGGTACAATTTACTTTATTCAAATTATATAATATAATACATAACAAATATATAGAATAAAGCATAAAGAGTGTAAAGAAAATGTTTCATTTCCACCTCTCGAGTCCACAGTTTGTCTCTTCATCCATCATGCCTTGCAAATGTTACATTTGCATTGCTCCACCTTTCCTCGTCACTGATGGGCAAATGAAGTTGGGAGCAAAGACCTTGTCTCACATTTGTGAGGCACCTTCAGAGGCCTTGTCTTTTTTGCATGTGTACACGTAAACAAATTTATTGTAGGAATCATAGAAAATTTATGACGTTGTAACTGGGCTGACATGGCAAACGACCATCCTTGGAATCACAAATATACTGCAAGGAAATGTCAAATGGTCTGGACCATACTTTTTATTAGATAGTATTTATGACATCAGTGTAATCACAAATTAAATACGATGAGATAAGATGAGATAAACCTTTCGTAGTCCCAAAAATGGGATAAACCTTTAACCCTGTTACCGGTTTACTTTTAAAATCTGTTTACCTATGACACATTGAAAATATCTTGATGGAGTATAGAAGGATATGGAATCGTGAAAATAATTTTAAACATCTTTCCATTGCGAGCCACAATAAAAAAGGTACATAGATAGATAGGTCATTTGTCTGACTAAGAGCTTATTTTCCTGAGGGTTCATGAGGGTTCATGAGGTACATTTGGACACCTGTGCCCCTCAATTTATGCATCTAGTAAAAAGAAAATCAATCCAATTTTGCAGTGGTAAAGAGCAGCTCCAGGCCCAATACATAGGACACCATGCCTATTCTCATTTTACTGCCCTGCTCATTCACATATACACTCAATCCAACTGGTTCAAAATGCAAAAGGATTCATAAAACACTGGTGATGCACCTATCCTGTGATTCATTCTAAACTTCAGAGGAAGCATGTATATAAGCTTGAGGTCCACACTTCTGTAGCACTTGCTCTGCTAAGACAACCAGCACAGGTTTGGTAAGGCTACACTGCAGTGGAGATGATCTGTAACATGCTTCTGTCCTGGGCTCTTGTCCTGCTCTCCATTGGCCCACTGCTTGCACATCCAGTTTCGAACTCAGCAGACATGGCTTACTCTGGACCAGGTAAGTGAACCATAGTGCTAATCATTATAAAATAATATTTTTATTACTTTTCAGTTTTCTTACACACTGTGGATCAAAAAGGAATATATGCTATTATGTGCTGTAAAAGGTTTGGCTCGGCTTGGCTTGGATGTCATTTTTATAATGACTTTTATCAGTGATTCAATTCAGGTGCCATTAATGTTCCTTCAGGGTGATTCCAGCAAATTCACAAAAATCATTCTATACCAAAGGCTTTCTAACATTAGAACAGTTTATTTTGTTAAACAAAAAACCCCCCATAAACAAATAAGCATTGTCTCTATTTAGAGCCTTCACAAAATAACTTTTTTTAAACATTGATGCATGAAATGCATTACTTCAATCGTGTGTACTGGGAATAGAAAGAACACACTAAATTGTTCAGACTGGTGGAGATTCAGGCCCTAATCTGTTGCTACAAATAAGCTAAGGTATAATACGGTTCTGTAAATCATGCAAAACCACATATCAGCCTAAATCTTGTATAACCTGGTCAAATCTGGTAAAATCATGGTGAAAAGGAACAGAAGATTGGATTATAGCAGTGATAGCATTATGTTTTGTATTTTTAGAACCAGTGGAAGATGCTGGAACAGAGGAATTCTTCGTGTCGGATGTGAACAGCCTCCTCCAGAGGGCGGCAGCTTTGGGATACTCCCCAATGTTCTCCAGAGAGGGTAAGACTGCTAACATTGCATTTTCCCAGCTTTATAGCCTATATACTTCCTCCTTATTCGTACCATTTGATTTATTGAAGCTTTTACACAGTTTTCAGTTTTATGGTCCCGTTTCATATTATAACTACAGCTGTTTCTGTGTAAGGTCTCAAAGTAACAGGACTACTACCTAAAGAAGCTGCGAAGGAGGTGAGATAAAAAAAAGCAATAGTGAATTCACATTCATTTACATACTTTATTAAAAACTCTGCATTAAGCTTCCACTCACTGAATGCTTTATGAGGTCCATCCACACTGTAGATTCAAATGACACATTCTCTAAAGGTTCCTGAATTATTCATTTGATTTGGACATTTTGTTTTGGGAAAAATCTTTTAAGAAGTGTCTTCATACTTTAAAAAAGATCCACAGTTATTGAAAGGTTTTGGGTTTTATCCAAGTTATCACTTAAAAGAACCTTTTCTGGAACCTTTCATTATAACACTATCAACGTATAATTGTAGCCCACCTCATTTTCCTTTATAACGGTTCCTGAATTATTAACTGATTTGGACATATTCTTCTGGGGAAAATCCTTTAACCTGTAATTTGCAGAACTGAGAAATGTGAGGAACTTTGGTTGACTGAATATTAAATGGGTGGTTGACTATGCTGAGCCAAGCAGTAACTGAAACAAGGGAGTTGGTTTTGCTACATGTGTAAAAGTGTGTTAATGGGGTTTTGAGATTGAGAGTGGTTAACTTTTCAAAAAAATCCAGTTAATATCAGTTCTGTGGTCAGAAATCGACCACGAGGAGCTGCGGGATGGCTAGCACTATGCATCCTATAGACTGTAGTCACTATGTGTACACCAACAAGGTGGGTCTACTGTGAGTAACAGTTAAACATAAACAACCAGTCAAAAGTTTCCATAAACATTCTCATTCAATGATTTCCTTTGTTTCTATTATTGGCTATATTGTGGAGTAATATTGAAAACACCTGTTGCTCTAATGACACCTTTGCACACTCTTTTATAATCTGGAATTTTTTCAATCAGACTCATGTAGTATCAACCTTGAATGGTATTTATTTAAGTGTTGTGCTTTGTCAAGGGTCAATTAGTGGAATATCTTGCCTTCTTAATGTGTTGTGAAGTTCGGGTTGGTACACAGTTAGTGATCAACTTCCACTACTTTTTACTGTACATTATGGCAAGGACCACTTAACTAAGTAAAATAACAACAGGGATTATTATCTTAATACAGAACATATTCTGGTTTGTTTAACTCTTTTTTTGTTTAGTGCATAATTCCACGTGTTCCCTCATCATTTTGTTAGTTTTCAATATTAATCTACAATGTAGAAAAAACAAAGACAAAACACTGAATGAGGTAGTGTGTCCAAACGTTTGACTAGTAGCATAGTTGGACATGGAATACTTCCTTTGTATTTGATTTAATAAGCAAATATGTCAATATATACTCGCAGGTTCTGTTGGAGAATCCAGGCCATCTAACCTCTCTCGGTCATCTGCTTGGCCTCAAGCAGCCATACAGAAAGAGGGCCAACGGGGCCGACTGCTTCTGGAAGTACTGCGTTTAGCACCGGCGCAGGAAAAAACGCACAGGACTGAGAGACAGGGCTTGATTTCAGATTTTACTACGAACAACTGTACATATGTACAGACATTCACACTCACAGTTCTACTTTACACACACACATTCACACAACACAACACATACAAGTGTTTAACTGTGACCATAATGACAACCTTTCGAAGTGAATAACCGATATAGGTTTTATTGTTTACTCTTTTTAGGCAAGGCTATATATGTGTATATGTTTACCACAAATAAAACATCATATTTAAAAAAAAAAACCCACCTTACTGTGTGTTCATTTTCATTATTCTATCACAGAGCATAACCAAAGGGGAGCACACAAGACTAAAAAGAACAGCTATCACTTTCTCCGCCCTTTATTTCATTGCTGTGTCATGCAGAGGTGGCTAGTATCTAGTTACTTTTACTCAATTACATGTTTAATTTTTAATTCCACTCTTTTTTGTAAGCTCAGTATATTACTGCTTTACCTCTCTCTCAATAATTTATGAGAATTCTATAAATAAGTTCTATATTTTAACTTTCTACTATGCTACTTCTACCCCTACTTTGACTTACAATTTCATTCCCATTACGCAGTGCTAACATTGGTTTGGGCTGCTGGACAGACCTCTGGAAACATGCAGGGGGCCATGCAGAAAGAACATGCATGTAGTTCAGTTAAATGTACACTCAAAAGAGTTTCTGATTAAAAACATGTGGCAAAACGAGATGGCCCCTTCCTAACCGTGGATCCTGGCCATCTGCTCTGCTGGATAGGAAATGCGGTACCTGGGCGCGTCCATGCTCTTACTGGCCGAACAGTGGTGGCAGAAGGAGAGAAGACAAAGAATCAAACCAAGTCAGATTACGTTTATTTGCACTTGTATGCACGTTTGGACACACCTGGTCAAATATTATACTGATTTTATAAATAGTACACAATTTGTGCACATTTTAATTATATTGATTTATTATACATATTTATTTAATTAATTTAAACTTCAGTGAAAAAAAACATATACCTAGCCTGTCCAAAACACACATATTTGAGTTTTATATATTGTTTCCCAGCATATGAGCTTCGAATAAAACCAAACAATATGAATTTTGCACAAAACTTAGCTGATTTTTTTGTGTTTTAGGTACTGGAGAGTATGTGTACTTATTTCAATATGAAACTACAAATTTGACCAAGGGAGTTCAAAAACAAAAGAAATTTTATGAGAAACTATTTACATTACCTTATCTACTGTAAAAAGACAGATATTTAGGAGATCATTGTTGTGGTGAGTGTCGTGACTGTAAGAACACACACCTATTCTTGACACTGGACGGCCTGTAGATGGACACTCCGAGTCGAGGCAGGTCCCTCTTCTCCACAGGCTCAGTGTCTGGCCACAGTTCTTCTGGAGTGTCCTCCATTACAATCTGCTTCTCTGTGCGGGTCATTGACCTGATCAGATCCAGTAACTATCCACAAACAGAGCGGACAATGGGGTTATTTTACGGCTGCTGCTGATCATTGGTTTACAAGACATCTGTATTGCAGGGTCAGAAATTAATTAGAGGATTAAAAAAAAAACTCTGTATCTGCTTAATCCACACAACGGGAGGAAGACAGGGATTCACCGCAGGGCACACTCTCACACCATTAACTCACACATTCACACATACGATCAGCTTTTACCCAAATCACCTAACGTGCCACCATGAAGAGAACATGAACACTCCACACACAGAGGACCAGGACCCTGATTCAACCCTGGAAATGTGAGGCAACCGCAATACTCACTGTGTCCCTGTGGGACCATGACAGGTTTTAAGATCTTAAAATATGAGTGAGTCGGTTGATGTTTCAGGTTGAAATTAAACATCTCTGCTGATGTCTGTGGGTGAATGGAAGGTTTTGATCTGCCAATGGCAATGTAATTGTGGAAACTAATTTACTTTCTGTCTAAATCTTTTTGAGACACTTGCACTGTCACACTCTGTCTTTTGCTTCATTCAAACCTGGACCTTCCTCTCAAGCTTTATCATATAAGTTTATTATTGATAATTTCATTGAAATAACAATTTACTAATTTATGGGCATTGTAACACCTTGCTAAGGTTTTTTTAAATTATGAACTATAAATTAAATAAAGGTATAAGATTTTCCTCACCCTTAAAAGATACTTTAAAACCAAAAATGGCTTTTTTGATGGAACTGTTTCTGTAGCTTTTGGTCTTATGTTATATTTTACTCTAAAAGAAGAGAAGCTACCTCGGAGAGGCGCTGCATGTGCCGAGATGTCCACCACTCTTCTATAAATGGCTTAATACTTGAGTAGCATCTTGACTGGAAACTTACGTTAATGAAATGTTTCTGACAAAAGTGGTTTTATCTGTACCTACTGAGTCATTATTGCTTAAAAGTAATAATGTTACTGTTCCTAGAATATGGGGTTATATCACTGAGGGGGGTGTCAGGTTCCTGGACTGAGTGTTGATTTCTCTCAGTGTTTTTTCCTCCCACTGTTAGCTCTCGGTGACTCTCATTAGAGGTCAAGATCTGACTTTCCATAAAGAAGCTGTGTGACAAGATAAAGAACTTATATCACTTCGTATGTATTTATCCTATTATCAGGTGAAATATCACTATTATGTACCTCAGTATAAAGTATAACTGAAAACTGTTATTTTTGTTAATTGTTTCAGCAGCAAAGGTATTTATTTACCTATAATGTTTGTATTAATATCTCTCACGCTGACCACAGCATTTTGTTTTCTGAGTAAAGTCTGAGGAATTTTATTTTGACTTTGAATTATATTGGATATTAAATATTATATCCTCCAGGATAAACATTTTTTCTGATTTTCATTTGGTCAAAGGTGCCATATAAATAAAATAAATTTGATGAATGTACCTCTCTTAGATCAGCTCCATTGTGAACAGGTTGAAGTTCATCACACCACACCGACACCAGCACCAGAACCAGCATGAGAGACAAGAACAGTTTCCCCATCTGCAATCCGGCTGCAACAGTGAAGCACTGCATACGTTTAGAATAAAAGGAAAACAAATAGTTTAAGTTGCAGAGCCTCATCCAACATTTTAACATCATCAAACAGTTACGCAAATCATACACTGAATATAGAGTCGTCATTGTCAGGACACCCTCAAGGAAATGTTTTCATTGTGTCTAACTAAGTGCAGTTCAGTCCTTTCATTTTACAGGTTTTTTAGTTTTATTTCATTTCTGTTTATTATTTTCAGGTTTGAAACTAATTTAAGGTAACTGACAAGACATTTACGTTGTAGACATTTTGTCCACTCCCATTTGATTTGTGTATTTTATGCAATTTTAAACATATTTATCTCAACAAAATCAGTTCACCAAAAAATTCAGGTTAAGAGATTTTTAACAATTTTATACTTGATTAGAAGACAAATGGTAATGCTAGATGTTGTATTCAGTACTTCACATTTTGTATATCCATACATTTTGTGAAGGATCTTAAAGGTATTTTAATGTAAAATGTTACAAACAGGCTGCCTTGAAATGGGTTATTCAATGAGGGTCATTATACTTCAAAAAATGATTTAACATAATGGAAGACAAAAGCTTTTTTACAAAAAGTGCAAAAAAAAAATCTTTTAAACAGAACCACAGCTCTGTCCATCAATCTAGAAATATTTAGTCCCTTCCTTTTAATTATTTTTTTTAAACCAAATTACGCAATCATTTAATACACAGTTCTGGCACCATTGCTATTATATGAAATTTATTTCAATGCTTTGTATGTAGCCAATTTACATGTTGCAACTGCCAAATGTGTAAAACTGGGTAATCGGGTGACTTATGTCATAATGAAGGTAAAAAAAACTCTTTCTAATCAAACCAAACCAAACTTGTAACAAAACTAAATATATATATATACACACACACACATGGACAGCATTCCATCCTCAGCATTCCATCTTTACTCCTACCTTAACTGGAGGTGGGTTGGAGGTGCGTGTATGCAGCAGTTCCCTGTGGTCAACCTGAGATCGAGACATCCACAGAAATGGCAGCTTTATAAGCAATGGAACGTACAGAGGTCCTGCTCGAGTAGCCCTATTCAATCCTTATGACCACTGCAGTACTGTAAAGGGTTGGAGGGCACTTACCTGCCTCATAAACTCTGAATGTGACTCACCCCATCAAAGCCCACAGGTCCAGCATACTCTATTAATCTATGGTGCATCGCAGTGAAAAACAAAAATGCACACTCAGCACACAATCACAGAAAACTGTAAAATAGGACATCAGTAAGGCCACAGGCTTTATATCCTGTGAAGGATCTGACAGCCCCGCTAGGCTAATCGGCTGGTTTTCATTCTTTAGTTCTGCACTGGAGATACAAAGCTACTAAAGTTGAAACGTTTCCTTTGACTCTGAACTACGAATCAAGTTTTAAGACAGACTTGCATGCTTTTGACACTGCATCGCATACTGACATTAAAGAGCCCACACCATGAAAAACCAAATACATAAAGACTCTGATGTACAATGTAAACACTAAATGTTGATAATGGATGATTCAGTCCTCTGTTTAAGTCCATATTTGTAAACTAAGCAAAACAGCCTGTTTCAAATTCCCTTTTCTCACAAAGCCAATACACATACAATATATGTGCCTTTTCTGCAGTTTAGCCCCACCCATTCATGCTGAAACTGAAGTTACAGTCCAGACTACTTTTTGAACCAACCAACAGCCATCCAGTCAGAATGAAGGATATGTACATACATCAGTCTTAAAGGCACATCAACAACAACCACCTATTTAATTTTGCCACTGCTGGTTGTATGCTCTCCTGTCCTGTAATAATGTACTGTCTTCTGTTTGCTCTCAGTGTAGTCCTGTCCAGTCCTGTCCTTTCATGTGAAGTTTTATGATTTTGCATTATGGCCATAGAGGAACATTTTATTTTACAGTGTACTGTGAAGATCATCAACAATTATCCTGGAGATCTACCTTCCTCTAGTCTAGTTCCAGTCACTGAAACATCTGCTCTGACAAACTTTCTCCCTCCTGATTGGCTCAAGTGTTACTGTGAAAGGGGCATGTTCAATGCAGTTTGGAGCTAAACATGCCTCCAGGAGGAGTCTGTGACCACTGGTGTAGATGAATGAAGTGACAATAAACAACTACTTGACTTGACATGATGCTGTTGCAGTGCCACCGGTGCCCAGCAGGTGGAACAGTTGTCTACTTTGTAAAAAGTTTAAACAATCTAAAAATGTTTTCCAACTGTGTGGCCTATTTGAAAATGCAGCAATACCTCATTAAATTTTACAGGACAGACACACACATTGTTCATCATAATCATGAAAATTCATTATCAAGCAGTATTTTCTTCATTTTTCCCCTTTTTATTATTTTACAGCAGAAAGAATATAAAGCATTCAGAAAACATCTTTCATATTTTAAGGGCAATTCAAAACATTTTGCATGGCTTCAGCAGCTGATTTCTTTTTTTTTTTTTAACATATCCATCGATTCAGTGACGGTTTAACATGCACAATTACAAAAATAAAACTTACAAACTAGGGAAGGGGAGAAAAAAAAAGACCAAATCAGTTAAAACATGAAAAAGAAAGAAAGAAACAAACAAACAAATAAAACAGCTGAACAAATTGGGGGAGGGAGAGGGGAAGGAAAAGGGGCTACATAACAGGGAAAGACAGAGAGAAAGACAGCTAGAGAGGAGAGAAAAAAGATCTAACACTAGTTATACATGCAAAGTGTCAAGGGCCCCAGTATCCTGGAATAAAAGCAGGGCCGCTATTTTTCTGGGTTCTGGAAGTGATGAAAACGTGCAGAACTGTAAAGGGTGTCCTATAAACTGCTGTCCATAAACTAGGCCTACTGAACGCTAACCTCGCAATAGCCTACTGGCATTTGCATAAGTTGAAAATCAACTGCATGTGTCCGAATTGTTGGGTTTCTTTCCCATTAGGTCTCCATTAGGTCTGCAGGTCTCAACTTCATAAGACGTGTTTATTGCTCTGGGTCCACAAATGGAGGACAGATTTCGGCTCGGAAAGTGCCTTCTTCAGAATGGGTACAGCTAACAGAAGAGGAGGTAAGGTAGTCTCAATCATGACGAAAACGCAACAGAAACGAATGCTAATCCTGGCTGGATGCCTGTGAGCTGAACTTCAGGCCTTGCATGACTGAAAACCGTGTTCTGAACGGAGGTCAAGTGCCATCTGGGGCGATAAAACAAGCACGTCTTTTGCCCTGCTTACCGCTAACTGTATCTGTAGTCATGCTCATGTTCCTCAAGCACCCTGTTTTTACACCGCAAATTAAATAGTCACAGAAAGGGAGCTGGACTACATTACAAATCAGGCCAATGCAGTAATTCACGTTTTTGATCATACGCTATGTCTATCCAATGGCAGTGTTTCGGTCTGAAATGTTAGCATACAAAGGACTTTAGCTCATCTACCGCTATCTAGATACCTCTCTAGTCGGGATTAAATGGGTTGTTTTCAGGGACGGTGGTCTATGGTACAGCAAAATTAGTCCATGTGATTAAAAAAATGAACAGCATAAACATAATCAAAATCACAGTAATTTGATCAAAACTGGCTCTGGCTCTTTTTCTCCCAGTAAGCAGCAGCTGAATCTCCAGTGACCTGCTCCACTTCCTCCCTCCCCAGTTTTGGCACCCTGAGTAAAAATACAAAAGTGAGGCTAACTTTTTCACTACGCTAGGAGATTCGCTCAAGAGGTCACGGTTATCGACTGCCCGTAGGCGCAACGGACACGCATTTAGGTATGGGCACAGCACTGTCGCGTGCCAGTGGACATGAAGATGCGGAGAGAGTTTTGACCAGCTCTTGTGACCGAAAGCTAAAAGATGTTGAAATGAACTGAACTTATGATGTAAAACTCATATTGAAACAAAACCTCGTTTGAAAAATGTCTATGCCACCCCCCACCCCCCCCAGAAACATGATTTCTGATAGGTGCCTGTGGAACGGCATTGCTGGAGGTTGCTCCTCTGCCGTCCGCTTAGAGGCCCCTATGTCCTTCAAGGTGCTATGAGCTACTGAACCAACGTTGCTTTACAGAACATTATTTCTTCAACAAGTCTACCTGACTACCGAATCTATTTAAAAATAAGCATGCTTTGGGTGCCGTTTAATCACCCGGTTATCTATGTTTCCCATGCAAGCGTAATAAGACCTTCTCGGGTTGCCACAACCCAAATTGCTTCTGGAATGAAGGAATGGACGCAAGGCAACAACCGCAGGACTGAAGATGAAGTGGTCCATCTGGTTTCGACTGGCAGTTCCAATAGGCTTTAGATAATCAAACTGAGCATTCTTGTATGTTGTGTAAACTGGGTTAAAAAAAAAACAAATACATGGTAACATAAAATAATCTTGGTATGAGGGAGAATGGAGTTACCTTTACATTACCCAAGTCGCTATTCAATTCTATGGTTGATACATGTTTTGTTTTTTTTACATTGCATGCTGAAATTTGCTGCAGTTAAAATAGAATTAGGCACTTCCCACATGAACACTCTAAACACACGATGTACACATAAATCAACAAATATGTTAATTACAACAATAATTGACACAATATTGTTAAAAAAACATTTAAACACCTTTTCAAAGGGAAACTGAAATACAAAACTGCAATGAACAATTCCCTTATAAAAAAAAGAACAAATATTTTATTATTTTAAATACTTTCCTGGGTTTTTTTTGTTACTGGTCAGACTATCATGCTCTAGTTAGACACACCCACCCAACAGCTGCTGGAAACGCTACTTTAGTGCCCAAATGTGCAAACTTCTGATTCAAAGCCATAGCTCAACATTGGCCAAATCTTTTTTTTACCTTTTGGTGTCTCTCAAAATCCTGGGACATCACCTTTTTTAGCACCAGAGTGTCCTATAATGTTCTGACAGCATCACCTTTTTTATTTGGTGCTGCATTTGGGATTTAAATAGGGAGCATAGATTAGATCATAACCAGACAGCAGCATTATTTTTCATGGGAGGATTAACGGTTCATTTGTACCTACTATGGTCATTTTAAACCTAGATGGTTGCAAAGAATTAGACAAAAAAAGCAAACAACTGAACAAAAACACGCATCATTATTTGGATTTACAGTATGAGACACAATAAAAAGGGTGATGTGGGAGACTAAAAAGCTACTCTACCCTCTGTGGCACTTTCTGTGTTCACTGGTCAGTGGTGATGAGATTTAATGAGAGAGTAAGTGTTGATATCGATCCTACTGTAGTGTATGATTACCTGTTGAATGTAATTTTCTCGTTAAGCAGTAGCATTCACATTACTTGGCACCAATGGCAAAAAAGACTCTTGGTAGCCCAATAAAACAAACAGATGTAAACATAACCTTTTCGTCTAATGATAATGCAGTTCTCTACTACCTCATAAGTACAGTATTTTTCGTATTTGCCGTAAGGTCATGCTTTAGCAAAATGTTCTTCTCAGGAACATTCAAAGTAAAATAAAATACTCTTATAGTGAAATAGTTTTACAGAGCATAGCCACTAATGCTTTTTTCATCTTTTTGTTTTTTCTCCGCATCTTTGATTTTCATGCACATAGCTCATCTTTATCCCAGGTATTTACAATATATACAAAACAATACAACCATACTTATTAGGCATTCAAACAAAACTATACAAATATTCAGATTTCAACTTTGACCTGTTTTGACCCCTTATAATGAATAAAATAATATATTTCTAAAATACAATCCCGTTCAGATAAATGTTTTGCTCCACATACTGTACCAGCGACCCTCTTTTATGTACAGAAACCGCTCAATTGTCAAAAATATGGATTTGTCTAACCCCTGCTATGGGGTTAGCTTAGGGACCCTTCAGAGAATCTCTAAGATATCAAGGCAATGTATGTGATCTTCCCTTCAAAAGACTAAAGAGCCTATGAAGTTCATTTTAAAAGAACAAGAGCATCATTGATGACTATTACAAGAGTAACCAAAATGAGGCAAATTTTTTCCTCTCCAAAAAAACCCCAACAAAAACATTTACACAAGGCGAATAAAAACTAGATTCGGCCAAGAGCAATGACAATTATTGTCTCCACTACATTCATGGAGATTAAAACAAATCCAAGGACACAGAGCTAATGTTTTGCCTAGAGGCATATCGGCTGTCATATTCACATTGATTTTGCTCATTAAAATTGGCCTACACTCAGACAGGGCAGGGTCCAGTTCCACCACCGAACCCATTCAAGGAGATCACAATAATGTGTTCAAAAATGAATTATATCCATTCAAACCATAATCATCCTTTTTTTTTCAATTTGATCACAACCTCAAAGACCAAAATGTGACCCATGTGCTCTTCTACATTC
This sequence comes from Ladigesia roloffi, assembly GCA_037577295.1. Classification (NCBI taxonomy): domain Eukaryota; kingdom Metazoa; phylum Chordata; class Actinopteri; order Characiformes; family Alestidae; genus Ladigesia; species Ladigesia roloffi. Next base: position 21,537,864 of record JBBKCR010000128.1, on the reverse strand, counting down.
ATAGGCTGTCCCATCTATTCAGCAATACGATGGGGTGCAGCTGTATGGAACAGAATTAAGGAAGATTTTTTTGTTCTAATCTGTATGGTTATGGACTAAAGAATGTGCAAAAAAATGGAACAAATGAATTACCAATATATATCATTTTTTGGTAACAATGTCACTCACCAAATTTGTACTCGTTTACACAATGAAATACAATTCGAGCCAGGTCCTGCCAGGTTTCTGCATTGATTCCATATTTTTTTGACTGTCTTTCCAACGTTCTCAATCTTCTTTCTGTGATTCCTCAAGCTGTTTCAGTCCTTTTCCAGCTTTCCAGCTTTCATTCCCAGCAAAACGTTTTGATGCGCTCCAAATAAAGGAAAAAAAAATCCATGAAAAAGTGCAAAAAATGTCATGAAGCAAATGTTCTTCCCCCGCTAAGTTGGCTCTTTCCCTCATAAAAGAAAGACAGAAGGAGGAAAGAGATATGAAAAAGAAACGCTGTTGTATAGTAGCACGAGTCAGTAGTACTGTATAGTTAAGAGTTGCAGTCTTCCCGCTGAATTCTTTTTTTTTTTTTTCCTCTTGTAAAATGTCTGGTTGAAAAAGAAAAACACGAAAAAAGTCTGGAGAGTGATGTCACATTGTGAGGGGGCTTTTCTGGATACTCTCATGTTCCCTGGCCTTTCTCAATTCGCTCGCCCTGAAAAACAACACACAAGGGTTAACATGCACAGTGGACGATGGAAATCTTTCACAACACAAAACTGGGCGGTCAGTAGGAGGCTTTCCAGCATTTAGCCCAACACTCTCAATGTCAGTGTCCAGCATATAGGATTACCATATTCATATTCTGGTAAGAATTCCAAAGAGCAACATTCATAATGCTACACCTACAAGTATTTCATGTCTAGTGACATAAACCTATAGAAAAGTGCCTCTTACTTCAGCATTTCAGCATATTATGCTGCCCTTCAGTGAACAGATCAGCAATCCATTCCAGGGCACTATTTATACTTTTTATACTTATTAAATAAATAAAGAATAAATATGGTTATCTTATATGAAATTACTTCCTACATGTTCGTATTTTTTTCACTTCGGTACTCCAAATCTTTTGTATTATGGTGTTTAAACCCTTGCTTTTATGTATCCATACCAGACTGTTAAAGAGGTAGTGTTAGATCTCCAAATCTAAATCAGTCCCATGCATTAGTTATCAGTGGTGATTAGAAAATCATTGATAACATTTTAATTGTAAGACGCTGCTATAAGCAAGTTACCGTCACATGTCGGATAGCATTTGTTGTCTTTTCAAAATATGGGGCATCATTTCATTAAGCTTTACAATTCAGACCACCTCAGAACCTGTCCCATTTTCTTGCTAGTTTCACCTTGCAAGTTTCATCCCTAACTTGATATATAGGACAACAGCTTAAAATAGTTTCATTGGATTAATAAATTCAAACAGGAAACATCAAAGTCCAGTGATTCACAGAAAGATAAAGCTGTCCTGCTCAAGCTGGAACCGACAATGCTCTGTGGAAGCCAGTTCCCTCCGGACTCCACAAAGAAAGCAAATAATTCACTTCTTCAGAGGAGAACTGTGCATTATGACAATCACCAGATCATGAGAGAGCGTCAGTTCCCACTGGAGCATACAGTCATAACCCACTTTTCAGGTGTCACTCATAACCAAATACATGAGCTAGAACAGACAGCCAGCTGGTCATTCAGTACACCCCTCTGTAACCACACATCATTCCCAGCATGCCTGTCGGTCAAGAGAGCAAGACCTGTGGTCATGCCCAGTCATGCAAACATCTCCCTCTTCATTAGGGCTGTCACAAATAATCAATTAAATTCAATACGATTTGTTAGCCATATGCATGATGAATATGTATATATGCATATTTTAAATTCTGCTCCTATTAGTGCAGGGAGAAACACCCATTTGTATGCATTTTAGAATATACAAATCTCTTACAAATTACAAATGCTACTCAGCTCAGGCATCCATTAGCTGACTGTACAGATTTTATATAAATATAAACACAAAAACAACATTCTGTTACATCAGCTAACGGACGCCCAAGCTGACTAGGAAAGGGCAAATGTGTTCTTTTGGACTCCCAGCCATGGATGGCATCCCCATGGACTGAACCTACGATATCCTGACAATAGAGTGAAACCTTATACAGTAATGACACTTGGGAGCCCCCAGTAAAATATTTTGAGCCTGATTATTATTCCTCGTTAAGACCCATGTTTATTTTTCTCAACAATCGGTGGATGCCTCAATTACTAATATAATCAACAGTGACAGCCCTATTCATAGACCATTTCCCAATAACAACACAACAAAGAAGGCAGTCATTTCCAAAGAAGTAGAAGGGGTGGCATGTTTAGTGTGACAGTGTTGCTGTGGTTAGTTCACGGCAAGTTGCCGTACTTGATCTTAATTCGAGCCTTTCAGTCCACCTGTGCTTCCAGTAGGCAGCTGTCATGCAAGCAAGCATCAAGCAACAGTGATGGAGGGAAGAGAGACAGAGAGAGAGAGAGAGAGAGAGAGAGAGAGCCAGTGAGATGAAAGGGAGAATGGAGAGTGGTAGTTATCAGATGAAGGGTCACAGAGAGAAGGAGAGAAAGAAGGAAGGAGACAACAGAGTGAAACAGACTGGGTTGCTGAGGCTGCACTCACCCGCTTGAACAGTCTATGGTCCATCAAGGGGCTTCGCATTAACAGCAAAACAACACCAGATAGCTATTAGCACACAGTACGCAGTTTGGGGGGAGAGGGGGCAAGGGAAGGAGCCAAATGTAGGGCAGAGAAGAAGGAAGGTAGTTTACTCAACACCTTCATAGCAGAGTAGTTAGGACTTACTGCATCTGTAGCATTTTGCCATTAACCACAGACAAGAACACCTGCGGGATTTCACAAAAATTTGGTGATTTCTGTGCAGGGTAACGCTTCTATTGTCTGAGGTGTGTGACACTGTGATACAGACAGAGCAGGTAGAAAATAGGTTGAAAAATGCAGGCGTATAAGTTAATTCAAAATTGGCCTGTTAAAATAAAATATCCCGGTGCTCTAAAGGTGGCAGTGGAGATTAATACACTGCAAGATGAGTGTAAACAGCAAAACATGCAGTGAGTTTATTAGTTTGTTTCATTTTGTGCCAGCAATTCAGCTGGTTAGTCAGCTGTGCTTGCTGGTGTTGACACATTGAGGACAGTGGAGATAAGTGCTTCAGTCTGAATATGTGTGTGTGTGTGTGTGTGTGCATACGTGTGGGTGGGTGAGGTGCAGACTGCAGGCTGCTGCCACAAGGGGGCAGTAAGGGAGAGTTGGGGATTACCTGTGGCGACAGCGGCGGAGGAACCGCATGATCTTGCGGGCGGCTTGATCCTGTCTCTTAGTGAGCAAACTACTTCTGAAACAGAATCAAACAGCAACACTTAGTCAGTCCTCGAAACTCGCAGCTTTTCACGTGTCTGAGAAAAAAACCTGTATCCAATAAGCCTAATCATGTATAGAATTAGTCATTTACATAAATATATTCAAATAATTATAATCAATTTTATTACATACATGCATCTGTAATTCATTAGTTACATTAAATGTACATTTTATACTGCTTTTGAATACAGCTTTGAATTTGCTTTTATGACTTGTTCTGTTCAATATTTTGCCTAAAAATTTCACAAAAATAAATGTGAAAAAACAATAACTTTTCAACAAATTGGATTAATAATTTAGAATACCAATAGAATATAATTAAATATAATTAAATAATAATACTTTATCATTTATAATACAATAATAATTCATAATTCATAATACAAATATCATCTTCGGCTTGCAAACACAAAGCACGTGCGGATTCATACTTAGGATCTGGAATTTTGCTGCCTGTTTCAATGATTTAGATGTTGTCCATTAATAAATTATTACTGTCAATCACTGAGAGTTCTTAGGGGTTAATAAAGTGTAATAGATTTTTGTTATCCGTAGTGGGATAGTGGGAGGGTGCCTGTGCTGCAGTAGTGAAGGCTACCTGAGTTTGTGCTGCACCAGGGCGGAGGCGGGGCTGCGTCTGTGGGGCCGGAGCCTACGGAACTCTCTGTAGCTGCGGTAGTATTGCTGGATCAGCATGGCCGCCCGCCGACTCTGCTGGAACTTCTTCTGCTCATGGTAACTCCGGAACTTACTCTGGATAAGGATGGCGGCCTGCGTCATCTTCTTATAAAGTGCATACTGCCACAGAGCACAGGGACACGGAGTCAGGCCTGAGGCCACCATTACTTTTTTACACAGAACAGCACTGGTATCTAGTAGTGACTCCTCAGGTTTTCAATTGGGTTATTATAAAAACATTTCCACTACAATTTGAACAAAAAAATAGCTATAGATATAAAATTGTAAACTTATGACACTTATGGAACTAATCACACACTAGCAAAATGATAAAACAACATGAGAAAAATATTTTGTCTTAAAATTATGCACTGAAGATTTGATTTTAGTATCTAGTGTTCTGCTGAACATGTGGTTTACCTTCAAGGCTATCCATGTTAGCTTGAAAAAGAAAAGAAGATTTATCTGAGATTAGACACAGAATGATGTGAATCGTCTAGGTTCAGGATGTAAGAATAATGAAAGGTTTACACTCTTTTGCAAGATGGAGCAAAAGTGGGGGTGTTGAAACCCCTCCATCCCCCCCGTGTGTTACACCCCTGCTCTTGTGGACCGTTCAACAAATTAGGCATAACATAAATGACACTGGCTCTCACTTTCTCAGACATCTTTCCAGCATTTTTCACAGGAGTGCACTGTCTTGTACTCCTGATCACCAGCTGTGACAATGAGTCAAAGTGAGTCGAAAAAGATGTCAATCAAAAGCACCTACCTGTTTGTACTTCCTGTAACAGCGCTGAATGACAGCGGCAGCTACTTCCTGTTGTTCGCGCAGCGGCCGCCCCTGCAGGAGACGAGAGCGGGAGATTAGAGAGGGGGCCAGACACACAGTCCCACAGCCAGAGCCTGGGACAGCGGCACCAACCACGGCATACTGACCGGGGGGGCAGAGAAAGAGGGAAAGGAAAAAATATGACGAGAGATAAATAGAGAGAAAAAAAGAGAGAAATAGGTAGGGGGGTGGAAAGAGAGAGAAACCAAAAAAACAAAAAGAGCAGAAGAGAGTAACGAGTGGGGTGGACAGAGAGAGAACCCCCCCCCCCCCCAATATGCTTTATCTGCCAGAGCTGGGGGAGCATGACGCCTGTGTGTTCCAGGAATCCACAAGAGCAGTGGAAACTCATTACACACAACCATGGGAGGTAGAGAGACAGAGAGACAGAGAGAAAGAGAGACAGAGAGACAGAGAGAGAGAGAGGAGCAGTTCATTCACTCTTTTAAGCCAGGCCATGCACTGCTGTAGCGTCCTTTCCATGCTGAAGCTGCAGGGACTCTCTGCTGTATGCTGTATGTGACTGTGTGTGAGTCAGGAGTAAAACTAAATAAAGTGTAAAGTGTGGAGGAAAGGAGGAAATGTTCCATCAGTTTATTCTGTCCAGGCCAGTCCAGAACTGCACCACATAACCTCACCTATCAACACAGCTCCTAACACCAGTAGGTCACATCAACAGGGTAAGTGTGACGACAGGGTGTCGTTCCTGTCTGATGGTTTGTCCCCTGACCTATTCTGATCTGTTGACAGCCTTTCTTACAAAGAGGCAGTTTTGTTACATAAGGACACATTTTTGTTCATACAGCCTGTCACCTATGGGTACCTGAGTCCTGGCCTGTACCTTGTACTTGCGGAAAGCAGTCTGCACCAGACGAGCAGCCTCGTATAGCTCCCTCTGCTCGGGGTCGGACAGGGTCAGCTGGGACAGCTCTCGTTCCACCTTGCTGTTGGAGGCGCTTAGGAACTCGCTCCAGTCGGCTGGGGAAGGCAGCGTGGCCTTTTCAAATGGACTGTCACGCAGAGGGGAGCCCCCTGGACTCATGCTAGACTTGGGGGTCAGGGGTTCACTGTACAGGGATCTACATAAACACACACACACACACACACACACACACACACACACACACACACACACACACACACACACACACACACACACAAAGATATCTGGACTGAATATTTGAACTGACTATAGGCCAACTGTAGTCATATCAATCATATCAGCGGTGTATATCTTTGCTCAGAAAACTGTCTTAGTGATAAAAGAGTGGGGCATTTCTTAATGGGTACAACAATTCCTAATGGAATATATATTTTCATGTTATCATATTTATATATATATTTTTTTTATATGTATAGTGCACATTTAAATTTGTATTCTACTTTATTCTATTCTATTGTTTCTAACTTTTTGTTTCTGTTCACATATCTAATCTTATCTTAGTACCTCAGTAACCTTTACTGGCCTTATCATTTTTAAATTGTCTTTAAAAATAACTTGAATTGATCCTTTCGTCCTGAAACATACCAGTACAGTGGTATCCAGGTTAGATTTACTATGGAAATGACCTAACTGTAATGGAATAGAACTGACTTTGGACACCCCAGACACCATATATCCAATACATTATAAAAGGAATAAGCATTCCTAAATAGATGATGGTTCTAGGAATATACCCTCGTTGGTATAAGACTTTTACCTTACACACTATATTCAGTTTAAAAGAAATCTTACAGATTACTTCCAGATATATTTCCATAATGAAAGTTGTTTCTGACCAGTGATTCTCACCTCAGATGGATGATGCTGGGCAGCTGCTCCACATCTCCCAGGTAGGTGGCCAGCCAGCTCATGGTGTTGCTCAGGCCACTGCTGTCCAGAGGCACAGACTCGGCCTCTGTGAAGTTCTCCCTCTTTATGTGCTCCGGTGTGGCTTCAATGATGTGCTCAGCCAAGCTCATCATGTTCGCCTGTCATATAGACACATGTGCTCAGTCACAATTGACACATGTAGGTTTCACTTGGAGGGGAACATGTATGTGAGGTGTGTGTGTGTGTGTGTGTGTGTGTGTGTGTGTGTGTGTATGTGTGTGTGTGTGTGATCCTTAGAGCTCAGAGACACACATTCAGGCACCTCCATTCCCAAACACACTGCCGCATCAATCTTACTTGCGCCACCATGGTGTTTACACTACACTGCCCTCTTCCCCCTCCTCTCTCTCTATCTCTGCTCAGAGTGACAGAGATGAATGGAGTTGGAGGAGCTCTTGGCCCTCGGGGCAGATCAATTTCTGGAGTTTATTATGTGGTGATGCAGGTCCGGGCCAGCGAGCAGGGCCAGACTGACGGTACTCTAATGTCGACATACGCACATTAGTAGGAGGAATAGCCATTCCATCTACTTGTTCTTGGTTTGACGCTTTATTTGTAAGGCATGCTCCAAATCGCGTTCATCTAAGCGATCAGGTCTGGATAAAGGAGTGCCTGGAGAGCATGCTAGTCTGAATGAGTTAAGAAGTACAAGCCAAAAAGATAGTGATGAAGGCTATCCAGTATGATAAGGCTATGTAGGTTCATTTCCAATATATAATGATTTACACACATCCATACTGTAAATTATGTCAAGAGTTAAATTGGACCAGACACATATTGATGTTCCAGAACTGTCTAGTTTACAGACAGTTTCTTTTTCAGATTATTACTAAAAGCAACATGATTAAAACCATCTATCAAATTTAAACTTTGTCTTATGTTCATTGCCCATACAGTGAAGTGAGATAGTATAGAAAAGGATTTGTAGAAGGTGCCCAAATGCATATATAAACACTTTTTTTACTGAGCCGGACTCTTACCACCAACACATTTCAGTCAATGTAACAGATAGCTCTGGTTCTAAAAGCAGGTTGGCTAAATTATATTCAAAGCCACTTTAAAACACTCAATATGTATGCCTGAACACACACATCAGTTGAATTCAGTGTTAATGTAGTGCGCTGTTTAAAAACGTGTTCAGGAATATCTGATCATTACTGTTGCTTGGAATCCATTGTCAACTGTTAAGGAACCGCTCTGCTCGGCAGAAGAATTGTTGAAATAATTGTTCTTACTATTAACAATAAACTATTTATGAAATAATAGTATAATCATAATAGTGTATTTTGCCACTTTTTTATTAAGGTAACAACTTGTGTACTAGAGAGATTTTATCAAACCGCAAAACAGCCAAATAAATGTTTACTGCCATTACTCACCTGCAGGTCTTCCATGTGTGAGAGGCAGTCCTGGTTCTCCAAATCCTCCTTGTAGGAGAGCAGCTCAGTGTCCACCATCTCTCTGTCTGCCATGGTCAGCATGCTGAGGGGCTCAGTCCGCTGATGCAGCCGGCTGGCCAGCTTCTCCTTCCCAATGCTGCTTCCTCCACCTCCGCCAGGTCCCTTCCTGTACACTTCCCTTGAGCCCCACTTGTGGCCCCCTGCACGGAAGGAGCCCAGCTTGGCTTGTGAGACACCGCTGGTCTCTGAGCCCTCGGAGGCCACGTTGTGATCAGGGGTGCTTGGATCAGTTGAGAGGGCGCCGGTGCTGGCAGAGAACCTGGAGAGCTGCTGGTGCTCCAGGCTCAGGGGGACTGAAACAGCTTTATCTGGCCTTGTTTGAGCCACCTCTGGGTTGGGCTTGTGTTTTTTAGCTGCGGGGAGATCCCGCTGACACTCATTGCTGTAGTAGCTGGATGGCTCTGATCTGGGTCGTCTCAAGTCTGGACACAAAAGAAACATCGAGGCATAAGCGAAGATCATCAATCTTTCAATTACATTACTCTGAGGTGCTATTAGAGCTAATCCCAGGAAATAGGCTGTTGAAATTTAATTCTGCATCAAGTACTGCTCACTGAAGCGAAGACAAGCACTGCAGTAATAAATTTAAGAAATGGTTCTGCCAAAAATCGAATTTGCATAATTTACCCCTTCAAATGTATTCGATCAGCCGAGAAGTTTGAAATCCAATGCTTGTTACTTTAAGTTTTGCACTCAAGCTACAAGGCTAATGTAGCTGACAAGTAATAGAACTTTAGAGCCTCCAGTTTAGCATCATGCATGACAGCATGAATAAATCCTTACATACTTCAGCTGTTAAAGTGCTCATTCTCTACACTTGAAAGATCAGCTTCTGAAGTTTTTGAAGTTTCACATATGTCACCAATTATAAACACAAACACACACACACACACACACACAAAAAAAAAAAAAAATATATATATATATGTATATATATTAGGGGTGGACCCCAACCCAAATATGTTTTTTTGAGAGGCACAATTTTTTTTACGATAACGGTATTCAAATACTTTTAAAAACATCACACGCTCGTTTTCTGGAGTAGATGCGCCCACCTCCCACCCCTCTAACACAGTAATTAGTGATTAGGTGCTTCCAGAAATCCCCTTGTGGAAGTCTTGTATTACTTGTAGTTGCCATCAAAAACCTAGTTTGACTCAATCAATACTCCATTAAATTAAAACAAGTGAACTGATAATGGAATTTCACTGATCCATACAATGGCTGAAGGCATCGAGGAGAAATCTGGAACCAAAGCTGTGATTCTCACTTGCTCAAAAAATATCAGCATCTTAGAAACAAACCGAAAAATGTTAATTTGTGATTTTGTTTCTGGCAGAAAAAACTAACATTAATGGCTTAAAACGATTTGTACAGGTATCTAAGTGCAGTACACAGTGCTCTATGTAGTACTGATTGTTCATTCAAAACAGAGTCAATGGTGTGTTTTAAGAGGTTTGAAAACCTCTGTTATATACAAAAGCGAGGATAATTTGGTTTCACAGTACATGGTATGAGTGTAGCCTTCTATGATTTCTAACACTGTAAGGCTTAACAGGACCAATAGCATAATCCAACAATCTGGCACAGTTTGAGAGACGTGTGTGATGATTTAGACACCATTCTAGAACAAAACCAGAACTAGACACCAATAATGTGTTTTTGGTGGATTGAAATGGGATACATTTATGTATGTATTGTGTAAATTTAACTCTTGGCCAAAAGTCAACTTGTGCTCTCACCAGGGGTGAGGTTGCTGGGGGTGGTGCTAGTGGTGGTGACCATTCCGCTCTTCTGCCCACTGGGGGCTACCACACCATCGCTTGCCCAGGCGACCATCCAGCTGTGGGAGGAGGGCATGTCAGAGTTGGGGGAGAAGGCTATGCGTGAGGACGGCTGCTGCTGCTCCTCTCTCTGGAGCTGCTCCAGACATTCAGCCAGTTTAGTGTGTCCACGGGAGCGAGCGATCGACAGGGGCAGGCGCCCCAGGGAGTCTGGGATGGCCAGAGCTCTCCGGTCCCATTTGTACAGAACCACAGCTGCTTCAAGGTGACCCAGAGCACAGGCCCACATCTACACAGAGACAACACGCATGGTGAAAACAGGAAGATGACATCTTTGTTGCATATCGTTATCACAGATGTGTTTTCAGATTAGACAACAAAGCACCTTTCTTAACAACTCATAACTCTGGAGTGTACTGTTTGGAGCTGGAGAATGGAATGTAATTAACTAGGATTTCTCCCATTTGCGCTATTCGCATTTACTCAATAATGATTACTTAAAATTTAAGTAGCAAAGTAAAAGTACTTTCTTATCATTTAAGTCAAGTTTAATAAAGTAAATGACTTAATTCTACTAAATAGTACAAGAAAAAATGCACTCAAGTACTTTAACACGAGTAGATGTCATTTATTTCTTTCTGTTCCATACATTTTATTCATTTGATAATACATGACCAAAAACTTACCAAGGGTGTACAAGAGAAGTGGTCTACATTAAGCGGGTCCACTTCAAGCTCCAGATCAATGCTGTCAGCATGCTTAGTGCTAGGGACAAGACCAATATTTTACATTATTCTTTATAAAAATAAAAAAACAGCATTATAAATTGGAATAGAGGGCAAGCCAGGTGCACTGCTCTCCTTTGACTCACCGCCACTTGATGAGGGTCTTGATGAGTGTGGCGTAGCCCTGTCCCGCAGCGAGATGCAGTAAGGTCATTCCACGGAAGGTCTTGGAGTGGATCAAGTGTTTTGATTTAGACCAGCAGGCGCGGTTCATCATCTTCTCACACACCACCACTACACGGCTCTCAAAGGAGCTGCCCGTTTGGCCTGGCCCCGACACACACTGTGGACACAAGAGTGTTGTAATTTACCTTAAAAGCAGCACTGGGAAGATCCCTATTGATTTCTTAACCCTTACCAAAATATTATAAAGTACCAACTAATGTAAAAAGGACCAGTGCATATTAAACCCACCCCCCAAAACAAAATTCACCACTACAAACTACACTTACTGGTGCATGTCCACCCGACCCACTTCCAGCTCAAATTCCAATACATTATACTTACAATGTTGAGCACTAAACAAATACAAATACAGATAGTGTTGATGATTTAAAGCCCAACTTTTCATAAAACAGTCACAGAACTGTTTACCACATGCATGTGGCACATAAGGCACCTGATATGTCCAAATGTATCCAGATGCCTTGTTAAATAATTATAAGCTGCTATATGATTCTCTCCACTGCTGACACAGGTGTGCACACATCTTACATCATCTCCACAGAAAAGCTAACGTGACACTGCCAAAGTCAAGCACTGCCTAAAAGGGTATAAAGTCACCCAGCTTAAGAGGGATTAAGAGTGTTAAGTTACGGACTAGTTCAAGTCAGTTAAATGTATATGACAGTACCTGGGATTGGCTGTTACTGCTGTTTCCTCCACTGCCACCACCCCCTGCTCCTGCCCCCCCTCCCCCTGCTCCTGCCCCTGCGCCTCCAGCTGCTCCATTGCTCTGCTGCTGCTGGCCAGCCATTTCAGCCATCCTGCGCTCCATCTGCTCCAGTCGCTCCAAGATGGACATTCTGAACTGGTTATCTGTAACACAGCCACATTCACAATGAACAACTTCACACTTCATTATTACAGCACCAGTGAACTTGTGGACCTGCGAGCACCTGTGACCTTCCACAAAGGAAACTGCAATACACAGCAAGCCACTGATCCTTTATATCCCACACAGAACACAGTAGATGCAAAATAACTATTATTTTACATTAGGGACATAAATTAGTATAAAATATGTATACTTGCATGCATTATGCATGCATTATGCTTATATCTATTTTTCTTGTGTTCAACACACAGATTCCGTAGTAGTATTTTGTCCATGGTACATTCCCAAAATCAAACGTTAATGCATACAGTTAAAGTGTTTCATTCCCACCACAGAACCGTCAAAATATCTATTCTGTCCAGCACAGCCACTTCCAGTTTAGATCCAAATAAACCTACTTATAATGTTCCGCACTAAACAAATACAGACACAGATAGTGGCCATGTTTTGCAGCCCTACTTCACAGCAACCGGCCACAGAACTGTTTATCACATGCACACAGGGAGCCAGATACATCTAAATATGCTCAAATGTTTCCAGGCGCCTCTTCTAATTTGTGAATTCAGCTGCTAGGTGTTGCACGCACACAGTTTATATAATCTCCACAGAAAGCACTGCCAATCTGATGGGACGGTGCAGCCACACATGAGACTGAGGTCACCATGACCAATGTCAGCTAAATGGGTATAATGTCACCCAGCACCAGGCTCTGGAGTTGAACTGGAGTGTTCTAACACCTCAGGGATCAGGTCCCATTGATGTTCTTTAGGCCAAATGCAATCTCCACACAGCCATGTTCTAACATCTAACGTAGAGGCATTTGAAGAGCAAATGGCGCAAAAGGAGAAGAAATGACTTGATAGTACACTTGATTTCAGAAGAAATGATCAAATTGCAGGTGTCTACAAACTTTTTGATCTTATAGACTTGTGTGTTGAATAGAGAGGCTACAAACTAAAACTTTTATTTCGTCAAGCCAGAGAAGAGCTTGTGCACATATTCAGGTTTGGAATAAAGATTTAACAGCAATCTAAAACCCAACTGATCTGACTGATATCCTGCTATCATCAAGTGAGGACACCAAATGCCTATCAAAAATCTAACTCAAAGCTTAGCTCCTATGCTTACTGCTCCAGTGAAACAGCATGGTGGCTTTACTGGCTTACCCACAGTTATGAAAGTGTTCTGCGCTCAGATTTTGGCTCAAAGTAGCTTTTAATCATTGTTTTGGATGCTTGATTGTATTCAGTCATTCCCCTAATCAACAGCTATCAGGATCCTGACAGAGATGTTTTCAATATTTCTATAGTTATATCCATTACTAACCTGTACAACACACTTTTAGGAATAATAGAGAACATTTGAATTATGTGACTGTTGCCAACAGACATAAATCAGAGCAGTGAATTCAGCCAAATTCTCCACTAACATTACACTGCTATGGGTCAGTGTGTTGTGTGTAATGGATGCTTTCACCATATTTAAATGCCACAAATAGGAGAATACAGCCAGTTCAGAGTCAGACAGCACTATACAATGGCACAGCAATTCAGTGTAAAGATTCATTGTAAGGATGTAAATGCTACTTCACTGATTTCGTAATGGAATTGATTACAAATGTTTAATTTGAGTACAAAAATAATTCTCTGTCAAAGTCTGATGTTCAAATAGCTTGGTATTGAACTGTCGGTGTTGAACTATACTCTTAAAATTAGATGTGCTAAAAGACAACACCACTCATTTCATTAAAAAAAAAATTTAATAAAAGACTTTGATGAAATAAATAAACACTCTTAAAGTTACTGTTCAAAATGTATCGTAATACAATAGATTTTGTGAGAATTCACGGGACATTAAATCTGTAATAGTAATAATTACAAGATGATTTTTGTACAAGCAAACACACCCTAGTATAAACATAAAGGCAAACATTAGCGTAGCAGGTTCTGTCCACACAGCAGATACAAATGAACACCTGTGGATTGTTTTTTCAGATATGATAAGTGGAGCCTGATTTTATTACAGAGGTGAGAACTTTAAGTGCTCTTTATAACGGGGACCGTTTTGGTTGTCTACAATCCCTTGCTAGAATTTTAGGAGTCCAATTTTCTCTACATATGTTGAACTCCAGGTTTGGAAACCTGTTTCCTGCAGTTATTTTTGACACTGAAAAATGAATGACTGGAAATCGTATGCCTCGAAATGATTCGAATCAGTTGTGTAAAAAGTTCACTTAAACCTCCCAATTCCATTTAGTACAATTCCGAATATGTCCTAAAACACACTAAATACACATATGTAATGGAAGCACCAACATAAAAAGAATTTAAGACAACATAAAAAGCATTTGGCAGACATTCATATATGAAAACAATCTGTGAATTTAATTACAGCCCAAAAATTCTGTCCACTTTATGCCACATCTTTGTAAGTAATTAAAATATTTATAAACATTTAAATATAGATGCACTAGGCTTGCCAGAATGCATCACTGTATTACATACTGCTATGGCGAACAGAGGGCCAGTGTGGGGCAGGTGTGTGAGAGGACCACATGGAGCGAGTGGACACTGCAGCACCGCTGCCTAAAGGCTGCCTTAGCGTCTCTTGCTGAGGTGCTGCTGCCAGGAGCTGGTTTCTGTGGCAACATGCTGCTGAGCAGTAACTAGGCGACAGGAGCGATGCTGTGTGTGGCTCGTCGCTGCATTAGCATCAGCCTATGAATGAACAGTGCAGAACAGGGCCAGTGCAGAACACATGAACAAGGAGGGAAAAGAGACATGCTCTGCCTACCATGACATATAACCCCACTAAAGCCTCACTAAACTTTGGGTGTGAACACAGTGTAAACAAGACCTTCAACAGTTAACGCCCCCTTTTGTGCTGCCCTTGTACACAAGCCTTGTGTGTTGTTACCTGGAGTGGTTGTGCAGTGATTCGGTGCTTAGAGTCGCGTGAGTCGTCAATGTTCAACAAGACAGCAGAGTGGCTGGCTGGGAGATGGCTCCAATCACTTAGGTTAAGCTTTGAATCACTCCACTGCGAGGAGGTTCTATGCACTTGTTTAAAAACTAGAGCAGTGAACTCTACTGCATCCAGCAACTCTCTAAGGAGTTTAGTCCAGCCTCTGTTCGACTGCTCCTGCAGCTCTACTTCCATTTACAACCAAGGGGGAACCAGCACCACTGGGTGGTGGCGCATATTATTTGGGTAAAACAATGATATCGATCATCATCATCCATACAGCTTCCTTGGGGATAAAAGTGGGCGCGTGCATGTGTGTGTGTCTGAATGCAGCAAAGGATTCAGAGGAGGGAGAGGTAGGTCAGACGGCTAGAGGTGTTCTAAGTTCGGGCTTTTGCTTGGAGCAGAGAGAGAGAGAGAGAGGGAGAGAGAGAGGGAGAGCGAGGGGGAGAGAGAGACAGAGTGATGGGAAGAGAAAGAGAGTGAGGGAGAGTGAGAGAGAGAGCGAGGAGGGAGAGGCAGAGAGAGAGAGAGACAGAGAGAGAGGCAGAAAGACGGAAAGAAGGGGAAAGGGAGAGCATGATTTAGGGATGGATAAAAACAGCAAGTGAGTGAGAGGGGCAGAGGCAGAAAATGAGAGAAAGAAAAAGAGAGACAGAGAAACAAGAGCAAAGGAGAGGCAGATAAATAGAGAAGCGAGAGAAAGAGAGAAAGATTGAGAGAGAGATGGAAAGAAAAAGAGAGAGAGAGAGGGAAAGAAAAAGAGAGAAACCTTACAGGCAGAGACAGAATGTGGGAGAGAGACCATGGCAATGACAGTCAGAGAAACACAGAAAGTCAGAGAGAGAAAGAGAAAGTGTATGTGAGAGAGTCAGAGGGAGAGGGAGCAAGAGAGAGAGAGAGAGAGAGAGAGAGAGAGAGAGAGAGAAAGAGAGAAGGCGAGAGAGAGACAGAACAAAAGAACCCAAATAAGAAAACAGACAGACAGCATGGCAGCAGCACTTAGCAGCAATACTTTGACATGTCTTTGTTCAGACACAGTGCTGCAGTCTGCTGCAGTGCAGATGATGTCATCTCCACCTGCTGCTGCGAGCACGCTCAGAAAGCCATGCACGTACACTGCAGAGGGAGAGGGGCTGGAGGGAGGGGCCCGCAGCCCTGGGGAGGAGAAAAAGACGGCTCCGCCAGTTACAGAGGAGGCAGCAATGTGGCATCATTCAACGCCCTCCCACTTCGTCCTACTACAGTACTTCTGTGACAGCCTGTAATCACTGACAGAAATAACACGGCACAAGGCAGATATTTAGTCTTATTGAGGGCAGTGTGGCTTGAGCTAAACGTTAATTTGGTTTTGCAGGAAAACAATGCTGGATCTGAAAGCAGGTAATCTCTTCCAGACCAGCTGCATTATAATCTTGCACTTCCATGTGACAAAATCCTGAAGATATGAAAAGAACTGAAGTGGCTGAACGTCTCCTAATCTCCTAATGTTTACAAAACTAATCAATTTCTGTCTAACATGCAAAATACTACTCTGTTGAGGGTATATAGGGTATAAAAGGGTTAAGAGTGGGCAAACTTCACATTATTTTCTAGCTGTAATCGAGGTTTCGATACCACGGCTCTCAAAGAAAAGCAAAAACACTGTCAAAACAGTCTCCAATATGATTACAAAACTTAAGGTCAATTTCACAGATTTATTTGACATTTCTGCTGTAAGTTATAGCAAATAGTGATGTAATCTGAAAACACATCTTAGCATAGTATTTCGGCTTATGTTCCTCTCTCTCATGAATGGATAAAAAAAAAATTGTAGTATTCTAGTTTGCACATCAGGTGTGCCAATATTACTCGACCTTTGCCGTCAGCTGTGAAAGTGCTCAGATAAAATAGCTGTACACATGTCAAATAAATCACAGCATCACAGAGGATGACAGAGAGAGAGAGAGAGGGAGAGAGAGAGAGAGAGAGAGAGAGAGACCTCAATGTCTTAAGCATCAGGCAACATATTCATAACCATTTCATATAATGAGGTATTTTAGGAGGCACACGGAGATTCAGGCTACACCCATTTTTCTCTAGAAATGTACATTTCACATCAGACCCCTCTGTAGACCTTTCTTTTACACTTTAAACAGTAATTAAACACATGTTTAAAATTTGTTGAAATTCCCCTAAATCTATCGAAACAACACGATTTTATACTTCTTAATCCCAAAGAGCCTTTATTCAGGCATACACTTTAGCTACTCACTCACTCAAAGAACAAGAGGCAAAAGAGCATGTAAAATATCATTATGCACATCCTTATAGACAATTATTCAACAGCCCCCATAACCATCACATACACATCATTAAAACATGCTCAGAGGACATGTGTTGTCCTTGGCCTTGCAGATGAAAATCCCATCACCTCTCTTTCAGCCTGTCAGACTCTTCTATAATGTGTTAACCATGTTCTTTACCTTCTGACAGTGTGCCATCACTTCCCTGTACCCAAGAGATCCACTGGCACATCTCGGCAGGTATCAGCCTTGTCTCCACCCCCCAAGTTCCCATCCTCCCACCATCTGCCACGGCTGCTGAGGTGTTGACCTGGGTCATTTCTCCAGCTTTGCCTCCTCCAGCCCCCCCCCTCAGACTGACTCATGTGTTCTGATTCACTGTCATGATGAGAGAGGTCGGTCCTGAAGACTAATGAGCGTAACACCCTGCAGCCTGCTCCCCAGGAGAGGAGCTTCATTAGGAGCGGCTTGGCCGCTTGGACGCATGTGTTCAGATGAGTCAGGCCCAGTACACCACATACTTCAATCCTCAGACAGACCAGACTTACTTTCTAGAGGATAAAGAATGGACAGGACACTGTCTCGTCTGTGGCTTGTGTGCTTGAAACAGAACAATTACACTTCATCATTCTCAAATCTCCGTGAGAAACGGCTCTGGGACAGGGCGTTGTCAGGCCTGGGCAACCTGGGTTACAGACAAAACAGTTTAGCCTCCTATATTAAAAAAAAAAATAAAAAAAGTGAAGATGTGGCGACACATGGCAGTGGCAAGAGCAACAGTGCACCCCCACCCTGTCAAAAAACTGAAACTGCTATCGCCTATCAACAATATTTGAGCCCCACCCCTCAACCCCAGCAAAGCAAAACTGTGAACAAAAATGTTTCAATAACACCCCTGTACTCTATCAATTTGTATTCCAGTTGAAACTAAATTCAAACAGATGTACTTTACTTATGAAGGCCATTTAAAAGTAACATGCTCAGACTGCTTACACACACTGCATTACCCTACAGGACAAAACATATGATATATTTATAACATGACATACTTAGCTTTTATATAATTCACAATAAAAGTGATTATAAAAATAATCACTCAGCAAAATCCCTTACAGAGTACAGGTATATATATATATATATATCTATATATATATATAATGGTCCTCATACATCATGACCATTCCATGCCAGGGTCTGTTAAAGTCATTCTGCTTTATGAGGGTCTGATTAGTGATCACCTGAATCACATCTTGCAGTGTGACCACAGTGTATAAGAGGTATGTTTTCTTTGAATTATTCCAGTTCTGTAATTAGTGCATAAATTATTTTATTTTGATGTACTGTCATTTCCCTTAAAATGAAAGAATTTCCTTTGGAAGGCAGGATAAGTATTGTCAGCAGTTCTTGAAAACTGCAAAGCTGTTCAGTTCAGCACTTATAAAAGATAAAACCTGAGAAACTGAACATTTTTGCTCTGGTCTCTGATTTCAGAGCTGTATATCTTTGTATTGTATACGCTTCAATGTATTCTCGTAAATTCTCTACAATAAGAAATGTGTCAGCATTAAGTAATAAAGTGTTCTGTAATATTCAACACTAACAATGTTATCAGGAACCCTTACAATACATTCAATAGACAAACACGCTGATGTTTCACCACAGACTGGCAACACAGCTCTGGTTTAACAAGCTCCCACTACACTGTCACACTGTGATCACATGCTTTACATGACATTTGTATGGCTCTTTTAGACTGTTATTTGTCAAAGCACCTCAGCAGATAATGAAGCTATCTTGTCATATTTGATGTAAAAAATAGAGTAACCTGTTTACCTCTAAAAAAATCCAGAAATGAATGATTTAATATGCTTGTTTTACACCTGAAAGGGGGGATTCTTAAACAGTACTCTTTATTTCTGAACAAAATATTAATTGAAAAGGAGTCTACTAACAGTTTGATGTATAGTCTATAGACACTAACACATTATTGCTAACAAATCACCCCAGCATTTTCTGCAGGATATCAAAATAATGTCATCCACAGCATGCACACATACAGACATAGTGGAAAATTGACAGGGGGAGGGGGAGGAGGAGGGAGGGAGAGAGAGAGAGAGAGAGAGAGAGAGAGAGAGAGGGGGAGGAAGAAAAAAAAACACTTATTTACTTATTTTATTCTAAAATAAGTTGCTGGACTCTGGTGCTAATCTGGGCGCTCTCAGACTGCTGAGCCAGGAAGTGTCTATGCTGAACATTATATCTCTACCTTTTTTCCCTTAGTAAGGAATAAATAACAGCATTTATGTTACTGCGATGCATAGCCAATTCCATCCTGGGGCTTAGGCCTTCTCTCTCAAATTGAAATGGATTAGGCCAAGACTGCTACTGACGACACTGGGGAGAAAGTATACATACAGTTTTGGTCAAGGCTTAAATTGGACCAGAAACTAGCTTTCTATGTGAATTGATAGAGACAAGGACTTCTATGACGTAGGGTTGACTTTTATGGCATAGAATTACAAAATGTGGCTTATTTGTGCCAATGCTAATTGTGGGGTGGGGGGGGGTGGGGGTGTTAAAGGCATTATTTTAATAATAATTAAATTTATTCTAAATATTTGTAAAAAAAAAAAATCCTTTCAGTATATTGATTGGATAACACTGTTGTAATTCCAAAGTAACCTCACCAGTCCAACACAGCAAGCAAAGTATCATTCAGCTTCACACAATCCCACTTATGTCAAATGTGGGATCCCCAACATCCAGCCTGCAAATAACATATATGAAAAGATCCATGTCCCTCCAGAGTTCTGGTATTTGAGGAGGCCTCCCTCTGTGTTTATCCCTGCTGCTTGACACGGGCTGGTATTTAGGAGAAGTGCAGGGGAGGAGGCAGTGGCCTCTTGGCATTGGTTCTCCCAGCTGAGCCAACCATCTGCATTCACCCTCTCATCTGCAGCGCCGGAACTGCAGGGGCCAGCAGCCATTCTGGAATTAACCCTCAACAGGGAAACACACATGACAGGAAAGCCTACTATGGCGCTGACCCCACTGATTTAGATAATACCAATCATTAGTGAACATCACTGAGACAGCAGAGCAGTTTGGTGGAAGTACACAGACATTGTACAGCTGTCCAAAATTGTCCAAAATTAAACCTTTGATAAAAATGATTATTCTCATGATTTTTTTCTAGGCCAAATACAGCTGACTAGGTCAAGACAAGACATTGTTGTGTGATGTGTTAAAAGGGTAATGCTGAAAATAAGAAAATTAAACTAGTGACATCACAATTAAATCATAATATACCCCCCTTCAAGTTGCAGTAATTAATGAAACATCCTAAACGTAACTAACTATTTGGTTTCTATCTATATGTGACTTATTATTATCTGTAATATGGGTGGAAATTCTCATAGAAACACTTGTGCTATGCCTGTCAAGAAGAGTGGGAGCTGGATTAGCTGCAAAGCGGGGACCAACTCCACATTTAAATGTATATATTTGAATGCAATGTCATTAAAGTTCCTGCTGTTGTAATAGTCAGGCATCTCAAAATGTGTCCTCAGGTATCTGAGGATCTGTCTGCGTTTCAAACTTATATCAGCAGTACTAATGATTTAATATAGAACCAGGACTGATTAAACCTCAGGCAGTCTGCACATGCCACAAAAAGAGGCTGATTATACCTTGTAGAAACCTCATTAACGCATACCCTTTCAGTTTTACTGTCATTTACATTATTCCCTGTCATTAAACAAATAGACAAGACTAACTGGAATAATTTCATTAGACCAGAGCGCACAAAGGCAAATGGTTTCGGAAATCCATCTTCCATTTCCCGGTTCCATTCTCATCAGCACTTGGCTGAAGTTATCTTTGCTTATGGAATTACATGTGGATATTGAAAATGGATTTCTTTTACCCTTGTGCTGAATCAGGTCAAGATCAGTGACCACCTCCGGATGCAGATTGAATTATCTAATTGGAATTCAGTGACAATACGTTCTGTGTTCTCACCCGGCTCCTCGCGTGTTCAGTTCAAATTCAACTAGATTCAATCAACAGAAACATGGTGATGAAAGGTGTGAATGGCCTCAGAATGTGATCAAGACCATCAGAGGTGAGACAAAGTCATGACCAGGACCTGAATACACAAGTCTGAGTTAAAACCCACTCCATCAGAAGTTCAAAATCAAGAGAGGCCAGGTTAAGACCAAGACTAAACAGAAAGTATATGAAGCAGCAAAGCAGTAAAGTGAACACCGTTTCTATTTCATTTTTAATAACAGTCACTTGCGAGTGAAAAGAGAATGTTTTGGGTAGATGCTTTTAGAGGTAATACTGAAATGGGTGAGTGAATGCCCATTGTCAGAGCACATGCCACACATATCAGGTATAAAAAGCCAGTCATGCTGCGCACCGAGGTGGCTGCCTCTGGTTTAAAATGCCCTTCACTTTACACAGCTGAGCTCTTTAGAAAAACAAATAACAAACACTTGATTGGTCTCTGGAAAGAATTCAGAGTCCTACTTTCTCCAAGACAAAACAACATAGAGACAAAGGCAAGGCAGAGCCAGTCTCAAGACTACACAACACAACTGACCCTTGTTTGAAGAGGTACACATGAATAAGTTCTGTAATGACTTCTGATCTTTGAATTGGGTATAACAGAGTGAAAAAAAAGACTGATGGTATAACATTATCAGTGGCGTAACTATAGCAGGCACAGCCCTCGAGGCCCGTCATGACCCCAGACCTGCCTCCTTAAAAAAAACAAAAAACAAAAAACCTCAACATTACAAATCCAATCATCAAATAAAAACGTGTGTAATCCAGGTCTGAAGTGGTTTGCAGAAAGCTCCAGTAAAAATGGTGCGGAGCGGAGATGTGTGGCTGCTGTGAAGCACCTTCCGCCACAAGATGTAAAATCTCGGGCTGTTTCGTTTTGCTACAGAAATTACAGCAGCACCAATGTAGTACAGTATTATTGTATTTATAATTGAAATCTATATAAACTACCTCTGTGCTTCTCGTTCTGTGCAGAGAGAATTGTAGTCACCCTGAATATGTATTGCATGAATCAGAGCTAAAACATGCTCGGGATATATCTGAAACGGTATAAGGGCGCGGATTGAATTTAAGCACCTGGGCCCATGACGATGTTGTTACGTCACTGGGATTATATCCATGAAAACGAGGATTTGTGCTCAAAACAGGCTCTTTCCGCGCAACATTCAACCTAAAACATCAGATGCAACCCTTAAAAACAATAAAAATACAATGAACGGCAAGTACAGAACCCATATATGCTGAGGTTTACAGCAAATGCTGCAGCCTTTGTTGAAGATAAAGAAACTGTGTCAAGCCATGCTCCATTTTAGCAGTATGTGCTTAGTCTACAGTCAGAAAAAAGGACTGATGTTTCCATTAGCAGATTCTTTGATAACGTTACTGCGAGGAGGCTCCTGATTCAGACCATTTCAGAAAGTCATCCACCCTGGAATGAACCCTGGTTGACATAAACACTGCTGATTCATTATGGATTGAAATCACAGATTTCATCAGTTAAAACCTCTATTATAGTGCCTCTGCTAGGTAAAATGAGTTGAGGTCAAATAGAGATTAAGATGCACATAAAACATTGTTTATGACATGAAAATTGATCATGTGACTGGCAAACCGACATTCTCAACTCATAAATGTATTATATATCTAGGAGACACAGGACATGTATATATTGCCCTTTCTTTCTTTCTTCCATGAACAATGTCTCCCCACAGGCAGCACTGGCCTCCACAAAGCGTCCTGCTCCAGAAAAGACACATTTACACAGAACAAGTCCCTTTCAGTCTAGACTTCAAAAGCGCTGCGAGCTAGGACTGGCTGCCAGTGCTGCAGAGAGCGCTACACCACACACACACACACACACGCCTCACCAATTGTGCCATTCAGCCATGTGGAGCATTTTATATACTCACTCCTGATGTTGACTCCTACTCAGGTTTTTAGCCACCTGATGTGAGGAGAAAAAACAAAGCCCACAGACATACATTCATGTCTAAAACAACTTCTCTCTGCTGAATGTGTTTGTATTTTCGCATGCCAGGTCAATGGTGAGAGAGGCAGGTTAGTGTCTGTTTGGCCCCACTAGAGGCTCTCCAGCTTTAGAGAGAGTGAAGGGAAGTGGGTAGTTCTGAGAGTCGTGACTCGGGAGGCTTTATCAGATGCATGTTCCACATGCCAAGCACGCCTGGAGACAATGCAGAGAGGAGGGACCATGTGCACCACCAGCTATTACAACAACAATAACAGGAACATCACACAAACCACTCACACACTCATTTAGTTGATGGCTGGGACACCTCCATCTAGGAGTATGTAGGAGGGAGAACACTTGTTAGAGAACTACTTTTACAATACATAATGAGGTTGTTAATTATTTCAGCAGCCCTACTGACATTAATTTGAACAGATTATTTATAGTCAATCTGTGTTCTGGCATGTAAAGAAAGAGCTCATCTAAATATGCTATTGATGCTTACAAACAATGGAAACTAACAGCCACCAATTAGCCATCATCATTTGCCAAGTGGTGGCTATTTGCTTTTTCCAGTTAAAAGTGTATATCACAAATCTAGGGTTAGTCCTATATTCAGAAGCTGTTTAGGCCTTGCCTTTTATGTAAGGATAATTTTTTAGATCACTTTTCTACTTCGCTGTTCAAGTCGATAAGTTGGGCAAGAAAGCAGTATGCAAATACTGGACATGCATTCCATTTACATGATTCTGATTTCAGCTACGAACCGTTTGATCACTGACTTCAGGAACTGACTCAAACATCTCATTTACACCCTGTTTACACACATAATTTCCTGCAAATGCAACTTGCATCTCAATCATTTTTTGACAAGGATTTGACCACATGAGTATACACTTGGAAGCAAAATGTAAATGCAAATGGGTTTGATGCTGGATTGAGGACAGCCAGCTTTTGACTGCCAGTGAAAGAACCTAGCAGTGTCTCCAGCAGTGCTGACTCTTTACTCTCAGCTACAAAGCCCAGCACTAGTGAAGTTAATTACTGGTGACAAACAAAAGCTGCACATGACAGCTTCTGTCGCACTTTTGGCTGTAAGCATAGTAAAACATCGAGGCATAATGCGGGAAAAGCAGCACGGGTGCAAATCGGATTTCTGTCTGTCTAATTGAGATACATTTACATGGCTAAATGAGACAGGAATGTGGAAAAATCTTATCTAGACTTTATCTGGATATGAGACTATGTGGCTATGGGTAACCAGACTGTGAATGAGTGTGAAAATCCAGAGATCATCTGATCACAATCCTTAAATTTCAATCGAATGGATTGATCAGGTATAAACCGTCTTCACACACGAGAATACTAGAAAACATTTCTAGTTTAATAGTGGTATATTAGGTTATGTTCAAATGTAAAACAACACTAGATTCAAGAATTTTGAAGCAAGAATCAGCCAGATGCATATAGGCTGCTGTTTAATTTTCTCTTTGGTGCACTCAGTGAACCTCTGCAGGCTTTAATGTTCCCTCTCCTTCTGCTTGAATGGACCCCCTCCAATTTAGCATCCATACAAACAAGCAGCAAATCATATCAGGTCGACCCTAGGATGCTCTGAGACGAAACACAGTGCCCATGCTCGCAGACATGCCCTGGTTCAATCACTTACTTTACGTCTCATGGTATAATGCAGTTTACCGATGCAAGAACAAATACATTACTGGGGCTGAAAATAGGGCCAGCCAAAGCAGATTCCAGATGTAACGTGCTCAGTATTCAAACTCTTCTCATGTGAATTCTGATGCATAAATCGACCAAATATAT
>JBBKCR010000128.1:21497859-21512737 GCA_037577295.1 Ladigesia roloffi | reverse complement strand
ACACACACACACACACACACACACACACACACACACATACACACACACACACACACACACACACACACACACACAAATTAACAATTTTACACAACAGCCTACTGACATTCTACTGACTTTATTATATCACCCAATGAAAGTACATACTACATAAGTCTCTCTCTCCATCACAGAGCCCATCAGAGATTACAATTTGACATTAAATGCTTTGCTGCCATCATGTGGACGAATGTGCGTGTAACATTTTGTGAGAACATAGTTCAGGTGTTTGTGACTGAATGCTGCCCTCTTCTGGATTTACACTGCAAAAACTCCAAACCTTTCTGTCTACATGTGCCTTCCTCTCTGCCATTTAAGACATCTAAACATACACTACTGGAATATGTGTTACAAACTGACATGTGGTCTTCTCTTTATAAATAAACCCTAATTCTGATGTTTACCTCTGCAAATTAGTTCATGAATTTAACTGTCAGCTACTGATGTATGCTGTCAGGGGGAAAACCTAGAGCCTTGACAGAAAAGGTTCCTTTTCCTGATGGGATAATTAAAGGTAGACTTTATGTTCCACAATTTGTAAAATACATTAAAATGTTAAAAATTATGCTCGTGAAAAGAATTATTTAGTGTAATGCCATTAAATGACAACTTCTGGTTCCCTAAATAATTATTTAGTGGATGATTATTAGCAGAATAATCAATTAGAAGAAGGAATGTCACAAATCTATTAGTTTAAAATAACCTCCACTATAATTTAAATGCAGGATTGCCAAGTCTTGAGACACCCCTTTTTGTCTGAATCACCTTGTTGGTGCACAATACTATTTTCAATACTATCTAACTGTCTTATCTACGGTAAATATAGAAGATTAAATTTATAAATGGGACCAAAAGTTTAATTGTGTCTATAGAGGACCCTATATAAAGGTGTTCCAGCACAGCTTAGCAGCCACTCACTAAACGTCTTATGCCAGCACATTTGGTGTCTGGGAGCTGGCTTTAACCTCTTGACATCATAGTTCTATTGTGTATCCTGCTAATGACAACAATAAACAACTCTAAAATACATATTCATACATTCTCTCCACATCGTCATCATAATGCTTTCTTCATAATATTTATACACAACAACATCAATAATAATAATATACAGTAATTTAGATGGAGAAGATCAATTGAAAGTATGTTTCTGTGAATTAAATAAATACATAGATCCAAAAGAAGTTTATTTCTAAAAAAGAAATGAATGGCACTTTTTCATGCCTTGGCAATGGCACCCCCTTGTGTTGCAATTGATGCATTTACACATTGACACATCTGTGTAAAATGCCTTCATATATATTCTTGGAACTATATATCAAAGTTAAGAACCATTTAAGAACCATTAAATATTGTTATTATTTTCAGTGAAAATGACTCACCTCTGGATAGGACCATTCTGGGGAGTAATCTGTCACCATGAAGAGCCTCCCAGTGGCCTGAAGCATGCCCAGAGCACCCTGAGCCACGGCTGCTGAAACGACCTCAGCTACATGCATGTAGGAGAGCGACCCTGCCTCCCCTGACCCGACTGTGCTGGCTGTGGCCCCACCCAGAGACTGGGGGCTGCAGCAGGGCTGGAGGCACAAATCCGCGGGGTTGTATCCTGAGGCCCTGTTGGCCCCATCCTCCTGGCCCTGGTGCTGGCTGCTCCCAGAGGCCTGCTGCCCATCTGACCCAGTCTGGGTCACAAGTTGGTGGGTGTAGATTGTGCCACCAGGTCCCACAGCTGTGGCTCCGCCGTCCACGGAGATGAAGTCATTGATGAGGTCGGAGAACTGATTGCCGAAGGAGATATCAAAGTGGTCTAGGCTGATCTCCATGCCTGATCCTCCACCACTGCTTGCCTGGTGACTCCCCACCGCATTATAGAGACTCTGCACCAGTCCAGCCCCCTGGAGCAGAGGCTGCATTTGCTGCTGACCATTGTCGTTGGAGCTGTCAGTGGAGTTTCCATTGCTGAGGGCCACCGACTCACTCCCTGTAGTTCCATTCTCAGAGGACGGCTGCAGGTAATGCTCGGATCCCCCTTCTGCACTGCCTCCCCCACAAGCTTGCAGGTGATCCCCAGTTTTGATCAGGCCATCTGCCCTTGTTTCAGCATTACCAACCTGCCCGGGGCCTGTACTGCCAGGCTGGTCATGGCCCACCACTTCCTCATGCTCTGTTCCAAGGCTGGGGTATCCTCCTGGATACTGCAGCAGCTGGAGCGAGCCAGCCTGCCCTGAACTCTGTTCAACTGGTGAGCCTCCGTTGCAGTTCGGCCTGTGCTGGTTCTGGTGGCTGTGATGATGATGGTGGAGGTGGCCGTTGCTGCCTTGCGAGTCATTTTTGATGACCTGCAGGCCCATGTAAGCCCTGTCATGGGAGTTGTGCTCCAGCAGGTGACTCTTCTGGCCAGAGTTTGCCCTGCCCTGCTGGTTCTGTGCCTCTTGGAGGAAGAAGCTGGGAGAGTGGCTTTGGTGGGCCATGTGAGCATTATTCATCGCCTGCTCGTAACCTACTGCGGTACTGGAGGAGAAGTCTGGCTTTGAGTCGATGGCGCTGAAATCCATCTGCTCCAATGTGGTGCTGGGACTCAACCCACCACCAGAGGGCAGCAGAGTACTTGCAGGGTTCAGGGAAAGAGAGTTCTGAGCGCCAGAGCCGCTAGACACACTGCAGCTCACTACCGCCCCTACCTGGTAGCCGCTCTCTTTGGCCAGCTGCTGCTCAAAGGAGGTGTCCTCAGTCTTGATGTTCTTGATGAGGTTGGAGCTAAAGCTAAAGCTGGAGTCGGATATGGAAGGAGAGTGCTGCAGGCCGTTGGTGCTGGCCACGTTGGAGGAGGACGCACCAGACGAACCGTTTTCTTGTTTCAGCCCGCTGCCTCCATACGTCTGGCCCTGTTTGGGGTTGTTTAGGAAGCAGTCTGGGTCAAAGTTCATGGAGGTTTCTGGTAGCTTGATGTTGCCCGAATCCAGACTGCTAGACAGAACCAGTTCTTCAGACACTCCAGCTGCAGACAGCATGGAGAGGCTGTCTGTAGCGCCTGGCCCACCTGTATCAGCACCCCCACTCCCTGGGAAGGCAAACTTGTGGCCATCAGAAGGGACAGTAAGGACCAAACCATGGGAGGTGGCATCTGGACCCATGATGTGGGCATTGGGGCCTCCAGTAGGGGACATGCTATAGACTGGGTCCCCTGTCACCTCTGACATGAAGACGCTCTGGGACAGGCCGCTCATGACCGATGCCACGTGACTCATCCCTGTGACTGCAGGGCTGTCAGCCATGTCTGGGTCGGAGTTGAGGCCGCTGCTTATGGACACTGGGGAGTTCTGGGTTGTGTCTGGCACTTCCACTTGGTTGGTGGAGGAAACTTCTGTGCTGTTCTGGTGCAGCAGCACGGGCTTGTGCACTTTACCGTTGCGTTTCTCTCGTGCCATGCCCCCTCCTCCTGCAGCCCCTGTGCCTGCCTTGCCGCTGCCATGGCTGTGCTCTGTTTTACCCTCAGACACGTCACTGTTCTGCAGCTCAGAGTGCCCGCTGCCATAGCCGCCTGAACGGGGATCCACTTTAGGGGAGATGATACGGTGTTTGGCGCTGTTACACTTGTGGTGAACGCTGCTGCCTGCACCTAAGAGACGAACAAATAGACAATGCTTTCAGAATTCATTTCCTGTCCGTGCAAAATCACAACAGAATATTCAGAAGTGTCAATGACCTTCCTTAAACACTACACAAACATGTGCAGAATGTGATTCTATTTAGAGTTTAGATTCTCTGCCCGAACCCAACACGGGCCGGCCGGGTCGGGCCGTGATCAAGCATTTGATTTTTTTTATCATTACTTAATTAGCCTATTTGGTTGAGGAGCTATGCCAAATTTATAAATATATGAATATTTTAGCAAAGTTAAATTGCTGCGTGTCATGTGCAGCAGGGCTCCAGCTCCTGCCACTGGCCACATTACACCAGTCCGGCTGTGCTGTACTGCGCAGAGCTTGAAGTGGAACATGGAGCTTGAAGACGTGAAGAACAGAATAAAAACGGGAGAAACTTTGAGCAAGTTTGGAGGAAAGTCGGACGTATGGAATCATTTCAAGCAAGTCGTGAGCAGGGACAACGTATGTGTCTGGTGCATTTCCTATGAGCTCTGTCTGCCGCTGTTTTTAGTCAGACTGACCTCACGCTCGGCGGCTTCTCCCTTCAGCTGGAGTGCCCTGAGATCTGAACACTCCAAAGTGAATAAACGAACAACAATTCCATCCACACTTTACAAGCGGTTTCAAAGGACCAGAGTGTGCTCTGAGCACTCGGAGTGCTCGGAATGTCAGTTTAAGAAGGCACCCACAGTTGAGAACGTGTGTTATAACGGCCCACGATTTAAAAAAAGTGTCGGGTTTAAATGGGACTCGGGACGATAAACTCTAAACTCTAATGCTATTTCTGCCTCTAATGGCCTGAATAGTGTCTGCTCAAGTGATCAACGTCTTGCATATTTGGTTGCAGAAAAAAATAATGTAGGGGACCAAAGTGCACAAACTAACCTGGAACCAAACGAATTTTCATGTGGCTAAACAGCTTCAAGTGGCAGATGCTGCCAACAATCACACAATGCTAACAGCAGTGGGACTACACATGCATTCAACTTTCACATTGGTGCTAAGACAACGTATTTATCAATGTTTATTTATCAACATTTACACATTTATGAATTTATATCATTTACACACGAACCATTGTTTTAATTATTGTGTTTTGGATCATTTTCTTCTGAGTGACTGCTACAATTATACCTGTATTCGCTTACAATTAAGTTGTGATATCTTCACTCGCTCTGCTTTTAGCCAAATTGTTACCAAGTCATAGGTGTTGGGAAGAACATTTACATTTTCTTTTATGGCAGAGATGTGTACGTTGCTTGTGCAAATAACATTAGTCATTCTGCTCCACTTGAGCAAAAAGGACCAAAATGTGTTTTGCTGTGCACCCCTGCAAAACA
The DNA here is from genome assembly GCA_037577295.1 of Ladigesia roloffi. NCBI lineage: Eukaryota > Metazoa > Chordata > Actinopteri > Characiformes > Alestidae > Ladigesia > Ladigesia roloffi. Next base: position 21,507,711 of record JBBKCR010000128.1, on the reverse strand, counting down.
ACATAAATCAGTTTACAGTACATATAAATATCACTGATATTGCTTTTGTGTTGCATAGCTCACATATATTAACGTTTGAGTGTATTTGTTTATGTGAATAATATTTGCTTCTCCTCGGTTTTGGGCTAGATTTGAAAACAAACCTAGTCCCCCTGGTTCCCCCTAGGTCTCTTTCAAATGAGACTTCCTCAAAAATACCCAGAGCCTGCTATATTCAATGCTTCCTGGACATACATATTAAGCAGGTCTGCATGCTCTCAGACTGCACCGTCTCTGCTCTACGTGTGCTGCACTAGCCCGCCCTCTGCCTCATTCTGTTCCTCTCTTTGCCTGTCTCCTACTCTCTCCCTCTTATTTCCCTTACCCAGCGTGCCTGTGCAGAGGCAGTTGTGAGTCCGGGGAGGGGGCTTGGTCTGGTGGCTGTCCAGAATCTGCTGCACCAACTGCTCCACTGAGAAGCCGGAGCTGCTGTTCCCATTGCTGCAAGTCCACTTGATGCCATGAACTGCCGAGGGAGAGAGGAGACACAGTTGTCAGCCGCTGCACAGTCCACCAGCCAAGCCTACACCCCATCCAGTTCACACTTACACCCAGACTGGCCTTACCTCCTCGACCACAAACCATCCACCTACCACGGCTTCACTTTTTAGCAAAACATTAAATAAATGCATATAAAATGCGTTGTTGTGGCACATTTTCTCTGCAGTGTGAGTACAAACTCTTCTGTAAGTACAGAGGCAGGTGTGCAAACACAAAGGTTAATCAAGAAACATGAGTGTTTGCTTGTTTAGAAAGCCTCCAGTTTGAGAAACTAATATGTTGAAAGTCTTGTTTTAGCCTGTTCTTTGAATCAGAATCCCAATTAGCATCAGCATATTTGTATTATCTTCGGAAATTGTTTATGCCAAAGACACAAAGATAAGAACTATATAATTTAAGGTCAGAATAAAATATTCTGTACTAAATATACCTGGCCAAATACATTATAAACCAAATGCTGTGGTCAGTAGGAGAGTTGGAAATCAGTTATAGAGTCTGGTGGATGGGTGTGTGAGAGGGGGAGAAGTTACAGAGTCTGATGGCTGGGTGTGTGACGGGGGAGGATTTATAGAGTCTGATGGGTGTGTGTGTGTGACAGGGGGAGGGGTTATAGAGTCTGATAGGTGTGTGTGTGACAGGGGAGAAGATATAGAGTCTGATGGATGGGTGTTTGACAGGGGAGGAGTTACAGAGTCTGATGGATGGGTGTGTGACAGGGGAGGAGTTATATATTCTGATGGATAGGTGTGTGACTGGGGGAGGAGTAATAGAGTCTGATGGGTGTGTGTGTGACAGGGGAGGAGTTATTAAATCTGATGGATGGGTGTGTTACAGGGGAGGAGTTATTAAATCTGATGGGTGGGTGTGTAACAGGGGGAAGGGTTATACAGTCTAATGGCAGTGGGAAGGAAGTTTTGTAGTGTTCAGTTGAGCACTTAATGCTGGTGAGTCTATGGCTAAAAGTGATCCTTTGCCATAGATTGTGTTAATTTATGGAAATGTATTGTAAATAAAGACACCTACATTGAATCAACAACGAAATTAAGCTTTAAACATTGCATATATCTGCCTAAGATGGATCACTATTATGCTTACGTTCACACTGTGTCAGTGCATATACTGCCTGGAGATGCTTAAGATTGAATTTGACTATGAGCCTCTGATATGCGGAAACCCATTGCTGACTGGTGTAAAGTTTCAGATTCTCATAACCTTCGTGCCAAATGCGATGTGATGTATTAGATGCAGTGAAAACCCGCTAGGTTGATTCTCTCCAGAGCTGTTTGGAGTTCATAACACAGAAATCTTAAACTTCTTACAATGTATTAACCTGTGGTAATGATTTGTCATGTTCTGATCAGGGCCCGGTTTCTCGAAAGCTTCTTATTGCTATGTAGTTCTTTAGTTTACCTTAACCTCTCTCTTAACGTTATGGGACGTTTCCCGAAGTGTTGGAACACTAAGTATATCTTACGTAAGTCCCAGGTTGGTCTGGACCACTCTTAAGCTGTCTCTTAGCATAGTTTCACCTCAAGACGCTAGTGACCGCCACTAAGCAGCAGTCTTTAGGTGCTGCAGGCATAGGCGGTTCTACCTGGGGGCCCCTTATGGCCCCCTTGCGCTGACACACACGTGCAACATGCACCCCCCCACCCCCGAACACACACACAGCACGCGCCCCCCTAAAAACACACTGCCTCCCCCTCAGCCCCCCTGGTAATTTTGGTCTAGAACCACCACTGGCTGCAGGTGTCACCGAACTGGACCCAGCACCTGTCCTTGCCTGGTCTCTGCGGACTACAGGAGCTTTAGTGCTGTTACGGATATTGTTTCTAAAGCTGGCGAAGAGTGTTGTCTTATTGACATTCACTTCATCCAGCAAAATTTCAAGTTCTTCAGACGGGGCGCCACCAGAAATCTTGGGCCCCATTAAATCCTGGGCCCCCCTTTATTAAAATAATTTTACTAACCCCAAACAGGGCCCCATGTCAGTGCTGGGCCCCTAGAATCATTCTAATCTTTCCCCCACTGGCGGCGCCCCTGTCTTCAGATGATAAGCTTGGTGCTTATGATCTTTTATCTCTCTCTGTTTCTTTTTTTCTCTCTCTCTCGAGAACCCCAATCTTCTGAGTGCAGGGCCAACGCCCTAACCACTAAACCATCTGGCTGCAAGGTATCACTGATTGCAGAATCATCTCAATTACCACCAATTTGCATAGAATGTGCTGTCTTTCTTAACGTTGTCATGCATATGAACTGAAATAGCGATTCTCGAGCAATCGATATCTCCTGCAACGTCGCACGTAAGAGGCAGCGTCTAAAGAAGCCTCATAAGGGACAGTTCGGGAAAAACACTTAGAAAAGTAAACAACTTTGGTAAGATATATCCTAAAAATCTTCTTAACGCGCTAAGAGTGTTTGTTATCGAAAAACTGGGCCCAGGTTGGTAAAGTGTATGTGTGAATGTTTTATTACCAGTTACTGAGAAGTGGGTGTCAAATGTGGAGCTGCATTGCTAATGATTGATGTCATTAGCTATTAGCAATCAGCTAGCTATCCTACGTCATTGCACTTATCACATATTTGTACATATCCTATATGTACATATCTGTCAGTGACACTGCTGCTGCATTTGTAAAGGGTAGAATTGGAAATAATTATACCTTGATTAGCATAATAGATGCATATATGGATAAATACAAGTTGTAATATTTGGGTAGTAGTCCAGAGTGACCTATTCACCCTGTCTGATGCCATTATGTTATATTAATACTCAGCATCACCCTGCATCCCTCAAAAAGATAGCCGTGTACAGGACAGCAGGCAATATCCAAGATTGCACTCTCACTACGCCTTCCATCATGAGTGCTACGCCCTGTTCTCTCCCAGGAAAGAGTGATATTTCTGGAGCAGAGCAGAGCACATTTAGAATATAAGACATCAAGGCGGCCTTAAAGTGAGCTCAGCCTGTTTCGACTTCTCGGCTAGTAAAACAGAACGTGAAAGAGAGTCGCTTGGGGAGGGGCGGGGGGTGGAGGGGCATGGCAAAGAGAGGTGAAAGAGGGAGATGAGGAGAAGGTAGGGGGAAAAAAGAAATAAAAGCATGCTGCTGGAACTCATGAGCCATATGAATAGGCAGGAAGAGGAAACATAACAGCTGTCATGCACACAGCGGGTGGCAGAGATCCAGCGAGCTCCAGCGCTCCGTGCTTGGCCAGAGAATCCCTGCAACATGCCATAACACATTACACCCACACTGCCTGAACTCACAAACAAATCATTCGAACCAAGCGAGGGCCCAAAGCAAAACAGGAGACAGCACCGAAGGCAGCTCATATGAGAGGGTGCAGGAGTTTGGGCGCATGTGACGTGACATGACACGTGCAGTGTGGAAGGGGATCAGTCTCCATTACACAATGATGCAGAATTCAGATGTTGTTGCAAAGACAGCGCATCACTCTAGCTTTCCATGGGCAGCCAGGCTCAGCATTAAGTTACGCTGAGTGGCAAAACTAGTGACAGTGTTGTGTCACACACAAATCCATCCTTATTCAATAAGAGACACTTTCACATGTGCTACTATATCACACATAGTCGCAACAGCCAATATCCCGGATCGTGGGATATGTCCTTAAAATGTTGAAGGTAACAGTGCTGTTTGCACACTTGTAGATTTAAAGAAGAAGGTAGGGTAATTTAGTTATTATTGGTATTTCCTCGGTTATACTAATCACATGCAAACTGTCCTGTCAGAAACAAAAAATTCAAAACTTAGTATCTCTACAAAAGCAAATTTACAAGAGACACATTGCTGACTGTCGTTCTACATTAAAGTAACAACAGGTGTTTTCGAAGTCTTGGTGTTATTCAGTGAAACATGACATGCAAGGTTTAATTCTGCCCAAAATGAGCTGATTCATGTTGAGGTGTTGACTTTGGGCTGCTAAGTCCCAGGTTGATGAAACCATTAAAGGCATTTAACATTAATTGAAAAGAAAACGCCACTGACTTTCCCTTAAGGTTTCATAGTGTTTATGCTATCCATCTAGGTGGTCTGATACAGTGTTACTAATAGGAAGTAAGGGTTGCGAGATGTAAACAATTGTACAAGTTTTCTGTATACATTTTACAAAATTAATAAGGGTAAATGAGTAAATGGAAAGATTCATTGGAGACTATTTTGCATACATATGTTTCCTGTCTCCACCAGCGTGAACAATTCAGACTTAGCATGTTATGTTTTTCACATCAGTCCACCAAAAATGACTTTCACATTTTTTATTTAATTGTGAAGAAATAAAATGGGTGCTATTCCCTATAAATGGAATAAAGATGATTCTACAAGTGAGCAGCCAAATATATTGCATGTAAAACCTAAACAATTCATAAACAATACACTTGGCCTGAAGTAATAATACCCTACCAGGTTAAATGAATCACATCTGAATATTACTAACAAATACTAATGGTAAATTAAAGCCACATTCTTCCAGTGCAAACAAGTGGTTGTTTGATGACAGTTTTTGGACTATGAGTTAATATCTGTGAACATATATTTCTTGTTGCACCACACTTAACTGCATATCCATATATGACTGTTGTCATCGCCCCATGCCAGAAGCACGTCAGCAGCAGCAAACATGCTGACAACATGTGAGCATATGGATGTTAATATTCTTAAATGAAGATATTCACTCAGGAAAACCTTATTTCATTGAAAATGTTTTCAAATGGAATGGTGTGTGTGAATGTGTGTGTGTGTGTTTTTGCATGTGTGCACCCTGCAATTGGTTGGTGCCCCACACAGTGTGAGTCCCTGCCTTTCAACCATTGACCCCAGGATAGACTCCGGGTACCCACAATCCTAGTATGGATTAAGTGGTTACAGAAAAAAAATGAATGAACGAATGGTTTCTAATGTCAGCTATAGATTTTTTTGTCACATAGACTATTGATGACATGTCACATTTTGCATTTTACCATAATAAAGTCATGCACTCACACACACACACACACACACACACTCACACACTCACACCGCACACACAGGGTTTGATCTCTACCGCTGCTTTAGGGTGATGGACAGTGATTTATAGCTTGAGCATTGCTCTCCCTCTCACTCAGCATCATTTTGAAGTAAGAACTTGTGACAGTTTAGACCAAAAAATTCTGCTGTGCCCTCTTTCAGCCAAGCCCACCCTCTCAAATAACTACACTGGCAAACAACCATGCTTGTGTCTTCGGTCACTTCATTTCAATCACATTTGTTGATTATGTATTAAGTCTGATGTGCATGGAACTGCCCTGATGCAAGTATTTAGGTATGTGTGTAAGAGTGAGTAAAGTTTATTAGGTACACCAGCACACTGTATCTCCTCTGGGCATTAGAACAGAATGAACATCCTGGACCAGGATTGTACAAGGGCCTGGTTGGCAATAAGTGTTCGATAAGGTACAGATCTGGGATCTGTGTAGGCTGTTCAGGCATTGTGAACACTCAGTTGGAACACTTAAAGTTAGACACATATTATCATGCTGGAAGTGTCCAGAAGAGTCCATAAGTGGGTATAAGAGTAGGCATGGAAGGATAATAAATGATGTTCAAATACACCATGCCATTCAATTGTTCTTGGGTGGGCATTAGGGGGGCTAATAAGAGACAGGAATGCGTTCACCAAACCACTGCGCTGCCACCACTAACCTGTACAGCTGACATCTAAAATGGAGATGGTTTAATGGACTCGTTCACTCAGAGCGCTGCACCAAGAGTCAGTCTTTCAATCAGTATGATGCAGAAGGAACCTGGAGTACAGCTGTTTTAGAGATGTTGTCTCTTGTTCTTCGCTGATAATACTTGCAACTTTGGCTGTTGTTGCTCATTCTGACAAACTTTGGTGAATTCTGAGTTGGAGAATTTGAATGTTACTCTGGTCTTTTGTCGTCATTCTCCTTTGTTCCCATAGATCCGTAAGCTGTTTCCATGATAACCAGTAACTGGTAGAATTAAGCTTTTTGAACCATTGTCGGGAAACCCCTTAAGGGGTTGTTGGTCAAAACCCCAGGACAGCTGCCATTTGGGAGATGTTGCCATTCGGGACAATTATTTTGTCCTTCATTGTTCTGATTTTACCACACAGCACAATTATGTGATGTCTGACTTTTTATATTGTTTATCAGGGGTAAGTGATGTAGTGTACTAGGTGATAAACCTGCAATCCACGGACTGAGGTTTCACTTCCTTTCTGGGCAAGCACATCAACCTATACCAAAACTACTTAAGCATACATCATATTATGATGCATTTGGAAGTCAATCCGGATAAGAATATAAACGTAAATGTAAATTTATGTGAAATTGTGAGTAACACCTAATAAATTCGCCCCATTTGTGTATGCATGTGTGCATTTGTTAGTGCTGAGTGCTCATTTTACTGATTCACTCATGCAGTAAGGATGGACTTCAGGCATGGCTGGCCTGTGGGTTTGTTCATCGCATTAGCAGCACAGTGTGAGTCATGCTGGTATGCCCCCTCTGTTGCCACGCCGAGACCTGGCATAGCTGGCCTGCCCTGACCTCTCGTTTGACCTCTCCAAGCCACGCCTACTCAGACAGCAATGCTCCTCCGCAGGGCCTGGCCTCAACTTAGGCCTCATTAAACATGTCTTTGTGTTCAAAGTCATGCTAAAAGATGGCAGATGAAAAAGTTGCCGGAGTAATGAATTTTCGAATAATTAATTGCTTATTCAGCGATGAGTAATAATTGGATAATTGGATAGTTATGAGCGGATAGTAAAAAATTCATAAATTCCACTGCTGGAACTGCGAGTGCTTCATAACTTTTGCCAGGATCTCAGCAATCTCAATTTACACTGAAGCGTCTGAAGACTGATGTACAAAACCAGACACTATTACGGCAATGAAACATCAATGTATAACTGCGATATCAAAAGGTATGATGCAAATGCCGAAGCTGCAGCACTCTCTAGTATTTCTACTATTGATGCGAAAGCATAAAATCATGGATAATGTGAAGAAAAAACCAACTATTTCTCAAGCTATCATCGCTCGGCACATCAGACGGCTTACCTCGGAGATTCTTCCACGCTTGCGTCAAGAAATATAGAGATGCATACATATTTCATTCCTCTCGTGTAACACTTACCTAGTATTGCTGATGAATGCAAGCTGTTTGTGTAAGATATGGGTCACTCAGGGGAACACGTTCTGTTTGTAGGCCTGATGTATAATGCACACATGAATTATGCATGGATAATATAGTATACGATTTATCTGTTTGGCTCATCCAAGGCTGACCGAGGGCTGCGCTTCCAAAGCATCACCACTAGGTGGTACTGTTGCTCTTCAAGATGTTGAGACACCATCGTGTTTGGTCATCTAACAGCAGCAAGAGAGACCAAAGTGGCCAATGTCCATGCCATGGAACTCTCAGAGTGAAATCACAGCTCACCCTTCCACTGTTGGCCACGTCATTTGGAAAGTTAATGAGTTAACGCATTACAGCAAACGGTTTAGATGTAGATTAAGCATCAGGTGTAATGAACACATTCGTTTAAGCCGCATGTCCTGAAGTCAATGCGAGAGGTGGGGAGCACTTAAGTGATTGCCACAAAAGCTCTTAGGGGGATCGCACAATTAGGATGCAGAGCAAGTCCGTCTGCATTTGCACAGCTGCTGCCTTCCATGCCTCTGAAAAGTGCTGACAGCAAGGAGGCGGTTTCATATATTCATTATATTGACAGCAATGTCCTGCTTCAAACGATCCATGCATCTCGTCAGCAGGTGAGACATGTCCTTACAAAACTCCAGGCAACCACGGTCATGTGCTGGTTGCTTCAGTGATGTTCATACTCTGGCTCTCATCAGAAGCACATACTGGCGACCCGAACTGCTTATTGTAAAACGTACACACGTCGTAACACACGCTTGTTGCATTTACTATAAGCTGACTAGGGCAGTGTTCAGAAGTGTATGTGTGAAGGATTTCTGGTGAGTCAGACACACTTCCTCCTACATGTTTGCATCAATCAATATATCACTGCCCTCCTCCACTGACTGACTGACTGGAAGCTTGCACACGTCCACTGATGCCAAGGAAGAGAAAAGGGCCAGACGAGAAGCACCCACCGACCCCGGATCAGTGGGATATATCAGAGCAAGCACCCGCTGAGAGGCCCAGAGGGTCAAGGTCAGCCTCTATGCTTTGGTACGGCTAGCTCTGCAGATTACTTTCTTGTCCTGCAACAAGCAAGTGTGTAGCCCTACGTGAGGCTGAGTCATGCGAGTGGTAGATGAGGTGAAAGAAGGCGAAGGTGGCAAATATAATCAGACTTTTTCGTTTTTTTAATATAGCTAGCATGTTCTGCAAACTAAGACCGAATCATCGGCTTCTGTAAATCAACTCATTTACTGACTGTGAGGACAAATATTTGTCATACTATGATGATGCACTTTTCATTGAGTGCACCATATATGGAGTATTTAAAATGGTTTCAGGTCTTTTATTGTACACACAATTTGTGACATTCCTGAGATCTTTCTTTCCAGTTTCCTTCCTTTCAGGGATGGATTCAAAAGAAACTTGCAAAGATACTCCTTTGTCGACAATCCTTCATCTGCTAATGTGTGTAAGTGCACCAGTGTGCAAGTAGGCCCATTAAAAAGGCAACTAGATATGCATAATTTGACAAAAACAGGCGGGTTTAAAAGGACCAAAAGCAAGAAAAGTAGCCCCTCAAACATATCCTGACTGTATTAGCCTCTTTTTCAACCCTAGAGGCTTAATCAAGGAGAGGGCAGTGGTCAGTGTCACTGTGTGGTGATGCTAAAATGCTACTCACACATTGGCTTGAGCTGTCCTATAAGCTCCTCCTTGGTCCACTTGGCCCATTCCTTTTTGTCTGTGTTGATAGAGCACAGGATCGGCCCACATGGTTTCCCACAGTCCTCTATGGCCGGCACATTCAGGTAGTGCACCAAGACGATGTCTGGGTTCTGGGGAATGTCAAAGAAGAGGAGACAGAGCATGCGAGAGACAGAGAGAGAGAGAGAGAAAGAGAGAGAGAGGGAGAGAGAGGAGTTTGTTAGATCACTCTAGGATGGTAGAGTGGAACTCATTCTGGCACAGTGAGTGGAGACAGTAGGCCAGCTTTGGCAGCACAAATGGGATGTCACCACTGTGTAAAGGACTGCTGGGGCTATGAGACAGTTTCACACTCACAAGTGCACCTACACACACACACATACACACACACATACACACACGCACACACACACACACACACACACACACAC
>JBBKCR010000128.1:21480404-21497492 GCA_037577295.1 Ladigesia roloffi | reverse complement strand
CTTCATGCTTGAAATCTCTCACACAACACCTGAACAAACACACACACACACACACACCTACACACACACACGCACACACACACACACACACACACATGTACACACATTCACATATAGATTAGTGCTAGGCAATACTGATAAAATTCAATACTATGCAATTCTTCACAAATCGTGGTATTAGATACAGTTAAAATTTGCATGGATAAAGTTATCTGAAATAAACTATTATTTCAATACAATCTGAAGCATCCAGCTAATAAATACAGTTCTGTGTAAGGCACATAAAATTAAATTAAAGAACCGCAAACCTGCTATTTGTTTGATGAGAAACTCAGTATTGTTGTTCTGGTAGACATATCACCCAGCATTAACACCAAATTTATATTATACATCACATTGTGCTGTAGACACAGAGAGGCTCTGACACAACGTGAGTTAATGTGTGTATGTTTATGTGGTTTTCGTGCCGGCTACACCTCTGCCCTCCTCTAACGAGGTCATATTCACCTTCACACACCTTCATGCACTTTGCTGCACTCTTCTACTTACATTGAGCCTCAGCGCTGCTATGCGAGTATTAGCTAAGCTGGATAAATGTCCTAAATTGACAGCTTATGAATAATAGGTGCAGTTTGAAAGCACATCAAACCCTTGCGAATAACATCAATTCCGTCCCGTAATCATGAATAGCTTTGTTCTTAGGCAGTGTAAACAGCTGCATTAAGGGCAGTCTAGTCCCACACTGGGAGCCTGGATAGGTTCATTACCCCCCACACACACACACACACACACACACACACACACACACACACACACACACACACATGCATACACTTGAAGAACACCCCTTTAACCTTCTATAAAACACACATGTTTGCAGAGATTAAAATGTCCTCTCTGACCATTGCCCCCACACAGAAATGTGTGCTTGCATACCCATGTGAACACATAAGCCCTGATAAAGAAAAATGCACTGCCAACATGAGTGTGTGTGCTGTTTGAAGCTTCATCAGTGGTAAGTGGTGAATAAATCAAGGCGTTGCTGGGCTGGGCTGCCTCTCAGCTCGCACCATTAATCTAAGCAGAGGCCACTGACTGGACCATCCCTACTGGCCACTGCTTTACTGTACAACACACATACACACGCATACAGACACACGTGCATTTAAGTCCAGTTTTAGGGAAAAATCATCCTGACTCATGATCCCGAATCAGTAAATATATCCTGACTCAAATCCTAAAAACTCGATTACCCTTACAACGTTTCAACTAAATGTCAACAGATTATATTTCAGACTGTGTGTGTTATCCAAACAAAACTATTTTTTGAGGTGTAACTTCATAGGAGAAAGAAATATGTTGCTAACTGTAATATTAACGATCATACATCACATTAAAACCACTGACCAGTGAAGAAACATTGATTATCTGGTTACAGTGACACCTGTCAGGGGGTGATGTATTAGGCAGCAAGTGAACAGTCAGCTCTTGAATTTGATGTGTTAGAAGCTGGAAAAATTGAAGCGTAAGGATTTAAGCGATTTTGACAAGTGCTAAATTGTGATGGCTAGACGACTGGAACTGATCATCTCCAAAATGGCGTGTCTCGTGTCTTATGAAGTGGTTTTTGTTGGCCTGTCACACTGCAACAATTGTTTGCGGAACCAGATAAAGAGTTCAAGGTGTTGCCTCCGAACCCCTAGATCTTAATCCGATTGAGAAGCTGTGGGATGTGCTGAACAAAGTCCAATCCATGGAGGCCCCACTTCACAACTTCTGATAATGCCTTAAGAACCAGAAACCACAGCACACTTTCAGAGGTCCTGCGGAGTACAGGCCTCAGAGGCTCAGAGCTGTGTTGGTGGGATGATGAAAATAAAAGGAGGCATGTTGTTTTAATGTAAATACTGACAGTGATGTAATGTGATTCAATTCCAAATAATTTTAGGCAGTGAAGCATTGACACTAATTTCAGTAGATTGCACATTCCCTGAAGTCCCCCCATATCCCCTCCACCACCTGTCACTAACACAGAGGTAAATAACGTGGGTGTCTCTAACAGAAACGGCACCCATTTTCTCTTCCACGTACCTTTTGACACGACACTGACAGGCTTCATGTGGCTCAGAGGAGGCATGCACTGGTCTTCACCCCTCTAGTTCAGTTTATTTGATGTGGAAGATCAAATAGGGTGAACTGGATAACGTCTGCAGCAGGCTTCCCAACTGGTGCAGCGAATGTAATGACACAATATCATTACTTACTATGTGTTTTAGAGCTATGTGCATTACTAATAATGGAATTTATTGTAAGTACTAAAAAGATTTATACAAACAAAAACAGATTAAAAAAAATCTTAAATCTCTTACACTGCGCTCTGCTGTCGACCGATTAATAAAGACACTGAAGGAATGCAGTGTAGTTCTTTATTGTGTATTTTCAGTTTTGGCTTCATGACTTGGCCTTTTCTTGGACCATTTAACCACAAAGGTTTAATTAATTATGTTAAAAAACCCAAAAAAATCCCAAATGACAAAAGAAAACACAACAATGTGGTACTGTATGCTCAGGCAGATACAAAACCACACAGACACACACGAACAGATCTCTTAATACTCTGCTACTACACACCCCACGCAAAGTATTGAAACTACAAGTGTGTCTTGGAAAAGAGACATGAGCTTTGTGCAAGACACAAAGGGAGGCAATGATACAGCTATTAACAACAGAAAAACCATGGCAACCACACCCGCCTCTATGCGCAATTACTCTCTGCGACATGAGAAAAACAATCTTCAGTCCATTCATCATACTACTTATAGCATCCATTCAGACACACCTTTTATCACTCCCTGAAAGTGAATGCAGGCTGATAATCCAAGAGAGACCAAAGAGCCCCATAGCGTGCCTTTAAGAAGAGTTCAGACTGTAATCTCACAGAAGCTTCTAACTTACATCCCGTTCACCAAAAGGACCTCAGACTGACGGGGTTGGGGGAGGGATCAATCTGGAGGGAAGATAAGGCCCTGGCGCAAGTTTAACAGCTGAACTCCGAGTTCTTAGTAACACACATTGCTTTAATTCACCGCATGCACTTGTGACTTCCGAAAGGTCCTTGATATTCACAGAGGAGCTGTTTGAACAGCACCTACAATGGATTGAAGAGGAAAGATTTGATCTAAAATTCAAATCCGAAGGATATCTCTTCAAAAAGGACCTTCTTCTCTCTTCAAAGGGACCTTTTTTAAAGGCAGGCTGCAGTGTGTGATTCCCTTTCATGTGTATGGCGGGTAAGTGCCGGACAAGTCGGTCGTGGTTAGCGCCGGACTGCCCTGCTGCGTCTTTGCCGAGGTGCTTTGTGGTCGGTGAAGTGGCCAGTCGGGCGCTGCTGCTGTGTTCATAGCACCATGCCCCCATATGGCATGGCCAGCTGTGCTAATCACCAAGGCAGTGCCCTCAATCCTTAACTAGCACGAGAGGAGTGGACAAACCCCCCTGAGAATGCATGCAAATGGGCAAAAACATGTGCACAGATGGAGGCTGGCATGACACGGGCATATGAATGCATGGACACGAGCTTACGCCCTGAAAATTCAGGCTTCCAAAGATTGGACTAAGATCTAGGAAGCCTTCTATTGGCATGGAACCAATTATTATATTATGTGAAGTTTCTTCCCAATTGCACCTCTAATTTGCTCAGCATCCACTGAAAGGTTCAATAAAAAATCTAATGTTGTTCTTCTAAATCTTCACTCTGGAGAACATGCTCGTTTTTGAATGGTGCATTACGTTCTGTGCATAAATGAACATGGCCTTGCTGAACTGCCACACAAATAAGAATGCAAACATTATCACCCTCATGTTTTTATTACACACACAGGCAGAGCAAAACGCATGTCCCCTTTAAAATCAGACCACATGCACACACTTATGTGAATACAAACGTGAACTCCCCCACATTCAGGCATGCATGCAACCTGACTGTCTTCATTCAACACACACCCACGCTACAATTGCTCTGATACATATTAAAAATTACAATGTGCAAATAATGAAAACACATTGGTGAACCTTGATGTGAGACTGACAAAAATGTATTCATTAGGAAATCATTTAACAAATATGAATGTTTTGATTTGTTATAATCACATAAACTCATGAAGTAATGCTTGACCTTGGCTTACACTGCAATGACGATTTCTAATATTTAAGCAGTTTTATCTACATAAATGGCTAAATGCTACTGTCCATTAAATATTTTGTTTGTTTCAAACATTTAACTAGTACGATAAACAAAACGATCAGCCAGTAGAAGGTTGCAGAGTGTTGCAGAGTAGTGATGCACAGATCAACCCTTAGCTGACCCACAGTTCAGGCAGGTACAGGTCAGGCCTGTTGGAGCATTCAAGCTAAGGTACATACAGAAACACTGCAGATCAGGTGGAGATTTGGGTCATCGATTAACAATTGATTTTGTGTGTTGGGTGGGATCTCATAACAGGTCGGGTAGGTACAGGCCATAAAAAATCCCTGACTCACACCTCACTGGCTCAAAGGTCCAGTTCACATGGAAGTTCTCCAATACAAACACATGTTACATGAAATATGTGCTGAACACTGACTGACCACTGATCCTCTAGAACCAGTGTGAGCACTTTCTGAAGGAGTATAAAACATCTAGAAACATACAGAAAGTATAGATACATTTACCATATTTGTCAGTAAGGATGCTCATAGCACACGCATTTTGGTTAGATTTACATACAGCAGCCCTCTGTGCTATCAGTTATGCAGAGGCAGGCCTGGCAGATTTACAAAGACGCGTGGAGTAAGATGTTGAAATGGTTAGAGTGAGATTGGACTTTTTGTCACACATGAACAACTACACAGCCAAGACACAGGGTCCCTCAGTGGTGCCACTAGTAGTCATGGCATTTGAATCCACAACCTTCTGATCGAAGAAGAAACTCCTTAACCGCCAGGCCCCCAGCTATCCCATATCTACTGTTATTGGGCACATCTGTTGTTACACTTCTAAACTATGAATTTGAGCCAAGATTCAGCATTTAGACCTACAGCTCTAAAAGCAGCTCCCTCACAACTGCCAAATGAAACTCATGCAGTTTCTCCAGCAGGGAATACGAAGCCAAATGCAAGACAATTGGTCTGTATGCATGTTTTCACAAATGGATGTAAATTATTATGAATATAGAACTCCTGATCTGCATTGCTCACACACTGTGGCTGTTCAGGTGACATAAAAGTGGTGGAACTCTGGAGCAACTGATGTTATTTCAGTGGGATAAAATATGCATTTATCTCCACAAAAATTAAAAAAATCTGAGAGTGACTCTTTTGCTTTGACGCAGAGAAAAGACCCAAATGTGAGAGCCTCATTCCAAAACCGTGAGAGCTTGCAATGATTTACAAATGATATATTGCACAACCATAACCCCGAAACACACTCACCCACCAACACACAACCACACACACACACACAAACACACATTGCACACATTCGCTCTGTCTCCTTTTTGTTCCGAGTAGCACAGACATATTTGTCTCTGTTTTACAATACGCATTTGGCAGAATTACAGCCAATCCAAATACAAGTAATCTGTGGAGCTCCGCTTTAGCGGCATGAATCTGTTATCTGCTGTAAATCCAAGAGAGAGCTGAAAGCCAGTGACGTCTACTGCTTGAGCGCTCAGCCTCTCCTCTCTCTCTCTCTCTCTCTCTCTCTCTTTCTCCAGAGTGCTTTTTATACACATACTTAACCACCCCACCACCACCACTCCCCCCACTGCAAAACAACACAGCCAAATTGTAAAGTGTTGTATAAATCAGGCCGCTAATATAATTTAATTTCCTGCAAGCCCACTCTCTTTTCTCCTCCGTCTAATATCCACAGGGCTTTGCCCAAAATACAGAAAAGCACCGAAGGGGAAACTTTTGCCTGGATATTATTTTGTGGAGAAAACGAGATCTCATTAAGGTATTGATTAATAGTGGAGTGAATTCTCAGGGTTGAGCTGAGTGGTGCCTGCTCCCCCACCAGCAAAGGCCAGGGCCTGCTTCCAGGCTGGAAGGGTTTGAGGTCAGGACAGAGTTGCAGCGTGTGCAGGCTCCAGGTATTGCGCAAGTGGCATTTTTCATTATTAAAGGCATTCATTAGAAATCAGCACCTTATGCTAAGTGTCCCTTGGGAGGGTAGCGGAGTGCGCGGCGGGCGCTGTGGCCGTTGCTCTTTGGCATGTTGCTACAGCCCTGACTCTACACTTCTGCATTATCGCACTGTAATTCACAACGCTCCACAAACTCAGCTGCCCTGGCCTGTACTGTGTGGCCTGTACTGCAGCAGCATTGACACCTTGCAAAAGCCTCTTGCAAATGGTTCAATTTAAGCAACTAGCATGGCTGGCTTGCATTTGCATTTCCTGCTAATGTGCTATGAATAAGTGAAGAAGAGCATTCATTCTTCCAGTGCATGACTACACGCAGAGTGAACCTGGAGGCATGGTGGTAGCCTGGCAACTGGCTCCTGAACGCCCACACACATTCAACCAATGTGGCCATGAGTCCTGGCCCGCAGCTAGCCCAGAGTGCTATAAATATCCACTTGAATTAGCTTCAGGGTCATTAGGACTGCCGTGGCCTGCCTCCAGCCAATATCAGCACAACTCTAGACGCCAAAGACAAGCAAAGCAGAGTGAATTAGTCTATATCTGATTTAAATCTCTTGATATGCAGTGTGTTGGTGAGACACAAACTCTGAAGAGCACTTGAGAGAGAATGAATGAGAGTTAGCACTATTAAAAGCACATTGTCAATGCAAAGTACTCGGCTCACTTTCAGTTCGGCTCTGGTCTCTCTAGTGTATTTGGAATATAACACTAATGTAATACTAATTTCAACACCTGAATCTCATTCGATTTGAAAAAAACACAAAAAAGGCTTAGTGTTAGAGAAGCCAGGTGATTCCAGGTTCACTGGATTCCTGCTGACCCAAGCTTCAGAGACCTGAGCTGCTCTTGAGGTGGATTTCCCTGCATGAAAGCCGCTGTGACCCCAAAACAGCTGAGCTCCAGCACACCTCAAATTCCTATAACAGATGACAGGTAGAAGTGCATTGATGAAACAAAATTCTGTCTTTCTCTCCCTTAAATATAATGACAAGACTGTGCTGACTTTCACATTTTTGGCCAAGTCAGATGAGCAGGCCTTGAAAGAGATATTAACTGAAAAATGAGATAAAGGACTAGTGTTCCTGCAGAAGTAAATTACATTGACATTTTTTTACAGCCTACGTACTGTAATGCTGGGCAGGCTTGTAGATTCCGGTCCTGTTCATCTACCACTGTCCTTGGGTTCAGTGACCTGAGATGCTCTACAACGGAGAAAGATTACCCCAAAAGAACGTCCCTCTGACCCCAGAACCACTCAACTTCCACACGTCTCTTCCTATAAAAGCTAGAAGAGCATTCTCAAAGCAACATGTTCAGTCCACTCCCGTTTTGGATTCAGTTGAATACAGAAGGAACTAATAGCACTAATAGCACTAATTTCCAACAGACCTTGAATAAGAGACTAATTGGAGAATCATGCTTAGAGGCTGGTGTTCTAGCTAGAAACATACAGCATTGTTTCTTTGTTCTGTAAATACACTGTAGTACTAGTTGGGCTTGTGTGCGTCAGTAGCAGCGTGAAGATGGACGCAGTGATTCCAGGCACATTAGCCTCTTGCTGACCCTCTACTCCATGAACCTCACTGTTTCTGAGCAGAGGTGGATTTCCTCAAATGAAAACACCTCTGACCTCAGAACAGCTGAGCTCCAGCACATCTCAGATAACCGTCACAGATGACAAAAGCTCCGTGGTTAACGAGCGGAGATCAGCACTCACAGGGACGATAAGAACACCATTAGCCTGAACGGATGTTAATTAAGGCCGGCCCGCGCATGAGCTGAGAGAGTGAGAGCAGAAGGGCACAGGCCAGCGAGTGGGAAAGTTCTCACTGTAAGCAGTTTAAGCAGTTCCTCGAGTCACAAGAGGCTCCACAAATATATAATATCTCTTTTTAATAATATTTCTTAAATACGATTATAAATATAAAAATTTTATTATAATTTCATATATTCATACTAGGGATGCACCGAAAATTCGGCCACAGAAATTTTAGGTCGAAAATGGCAATAAATGCATTTTCGTTTTCGTGCGATTTTTTTTGGACAGAAACTGGGATGACGCAGATGATGCAACCACGGCCTCCACGCGTCAGATTGGTTTAGAGTCAGCATGTCTGCCATGTGGCGCGTTTCTATATTTATAAGAAAGACGTGCAGAAAGACGTTTTTCTCAACGTGGGAATTAATTTATCCCGATCTCCATGCAGAATATGAAGCATAGAAAAGCCCTTCGAGTCACTTGAGTCCGTAGGAAGCTAGTTGTCTAACGGTTAGTGCGCTCGCACTCGCAGGCAGTCTGGAGTTAGTTGTTAGTTGTTCAAATGCAAACAGCACTGCACTTTCTGTCTGTGTTTTCAAAAAGGAAAGACTGTGATTACAGTTAAAATGTCAGTCATTGTTTTGTTACGAGATTTCCTTACATACCTAAAGAGAATGTTGTTTATCTTTCACCAGTTTTTAAAGCACTTGTTCTGAATGCAATTTGCTCAAGCACTTAGCTCAATATATTAAAACTAAATTCACTTGTTCTATGAGAGAATATAAATTCATTAAATGTGTGTTAAATGTATAATATTTTAGCTAACTTGCTCTTAGGCTGGTTATGAGTGGGGAAAAATGGAAAATATTTAGTTTAAAATGTTATTTGTAATTGTGCATTGTCTGAATGCTAAATAAATATCTTCAAAGTTTTGTACAGATGTATTTTCTAGTAATTTAATAATAATAATTTCTTTGGTATTCAGCCCGGGTGTTTCCTTTTTTTTGTTTTTCGTCTAAAAAAATCCTTTCGCTGCATCCCTAATTTATACACGTTTTCCAGAGTATTTTAACGAAGGCAACAAACTGAAAAAAGGCATTCTGTCATTTTTTTGTGGCCCCAAACTGAAAAAAGGTGAAAGTAATGGCAGGAGGGTTTCTCCCAGTGGAGACTAAATACTCATACCCATACCCAGCATGACCAGTGGGGACAGACCAATACTTAACACCTCCACTAAAAAAATTAAAAACTGAAACAATATGGCCGCCGGCCGGAACATGACACATTTATATACATTTATTTATTTAATCTATTATTTTGTATTTTGTTTTATTTATATGTTGTCATTAACTGTGAGTATTTAAACAAAAAAAATTACCCTCTTAAAATAATATATATATATATATATATATATTTATTTTATTTGCAAACTATTGTCAAGTTTTTTTCTTTTTTTTAGTGCAAGACAAAATGTAAAATGTTTCTCTTTTTGATTGTATGGAATTCAACCAACATGAATAAATGGTTAAAATAACATGTTTTAAACGACTGGGCCATCAAAGAGAAGGGGCTGTATATGGGGGCTGGATATATCTCAGACTGAAAAAACATCAAAAAACACTGATCATAAACCAAAATGATAGCTGTAGCTCTGTGTTGTGCGCTCTGAAGTTTTGTCAAATGCAGCCTTGAAATCAAACAGTTTACACTGTTGCTTTGGGACTTTTAAAAAATAAATTGTATGCATTTAAAGCAATTTAACTGATCCAGACCTTCAGTTTCAACATTCTTATCTTCAGCCTGACCTCCATCTGCCACACAACATTAGTGTTTTACTTGCCAAGTCAGAAAAAAGGCAATTAACTTGGTAAAAAAAATGCAGTGGAAGCTTTTTGAAGTCGGTTGTGTGGGTGAGCCTGGGAACCCCTGATTTTGTCATTTTGGTGAAGATGCTCCTTTTTCACATTTATTCAGCTTCATGGTTGGGTGAGGGCACTCGCGTAGGATTTAGTAGTTTGGACTTGGAAGGAGTGAAAGAGAAACCCATGCTTTACACTGATAACTGCCAGGCAGAACCTTCAAAGCACAAGCCCAAAAAAGGCATGGCCAAACCTTGAGCCCAAGAGCATGCTGGGAAATAAGCATGGGGAGAGAGATCCTCTGACTCATTCGTGCCGAGCCTGGTGAAGGAACATCCCCGCCGGCTGTTGTGCGCCCACCCGTCTTCCTCAGCCTGTCGTATACAAAGCGCAGCACTTTTTTATATGTTGTCACGAACTCTCGTGTTTTTCTTGATCCACCAAGGTATTCTGAACTTGTCAGAAAAAAGTGATATGAGGCTAGAATCAGGACGAGTGGTGGAGGGATGCATCATATGGACACCAGCTCAGCACAGCAGGTAGAAATCCCACAGCATGGTCCAAGTTGTGAGGATGAGCATGTCTACTCAGGCTAATGAGGAAGGAAGAATGTAGATGCAGCATATATACAGTGAGGAAGAAAGAGAGAGATGAATGGCAAACAAATTGGAAATGACTGTCAAAAAAGTAAAAAATTGGCATTTTTGGTTATATTTCACTTGACAATTTAAATAAGATAAGCAATATGGTGATGTATATAAAATATATTTATATATATTTATTTGTTGGATTTTATTTATAAACACAAACTCATAGGATACAAAGAACATCAAGAGGACAAAGGGGTCAAATCACAAGGACAACATAAAACACACGAAGCACGAAGGACGGGTCGCGTGAGGGTGAATGACACAAGACCATGAACAAAGTTACTTTAAATACAAGTAGAACTCGGGCATGAACAAATCCACAAACACAATCACTTTAACCTTAACCCCTGACAGCTCTGACTACTACAACATGAAAACAGACAATCAGAAACACTGACCAGGAACATCACAGTACCCCCCTCCTAACTGGAAAACCCCAGGGTGCCAAAGGCAGCCCCCAGGCCCACACAAGAGTAGAAGGGGGTGGACAGCAGCAAAAAATTCCAAGTGGGCTTCACACAGTCACCTCCTGACTCCACCTGAACATCACAAAATGTTATAATTTAAGGACTGAATAACTTCAAGGACTGAAACTGAAAAGTTTGACTAACTGCATGTTAGGCAGGATGTTATATGGTAAATAATTGGCCCAGGAAAACTTGTCCCCCGATTTAGAACTGCTTTAGCATTATTACCATTACACACAAAACACATGTAGGTTCACTGGTGGTTTGGGATAGCAAATAACATGGATGCAATATGGTTCTGCTGTTGACATTTGATTCCTATCACGACTACTGTACGGGATCAGTAATTCTCTCTACAATTTATTTACAATAGCAATTACTCCAGCACAGTTGATTTTACACAGTTGAACACAGCAGAACTGACTGATGTGTGTGGTCGTAAGTGTGTATACTGAGAAATGTATAGCAATTTTAAATGAAACTGTTACTATATCAGTTTATAATCTAATTTCATTTAGTTTGTGTCTGATTATGCCAAAGTCTTGGTGGAGTAGGTATTTGCGTGTGATAGAGTGTGTGTGTGAGACAGAAGGGGATAGAGAGAAAATATGTATGCGTGTCAGAGAGCGTGTGTGTGTGTGTGTGTGTGTATGATAGAGGTGATTAAGGCCCTGCCCTGGCGCTTGCCCTGACTGTGCCACGGTGATGGATGGTCCTGTGTATCTGTCATTAGGCAGCAGGCTGGCCCCTGGCACTCAGGTCCAGCTTTTAAATGTACTCATAGCTCGCTGTCCCCCAATGCTGCTGTTCATTTCAAGGTCAATTGCCTCAGTGCTGCACGCGGCGCAAAAACTTCCCTCCTTTTGTTGGAGGGCTTTACCTCTCATTACCGATAGGTGTTTGTGTGAAAGCATGTGTGTGTGTGTGTGTGTGTGTGTGTGTGTGTGTGTGTGTGTGTGTGTGTGTGTGTGAGTGTGTGGGAAAGTTGACTTATAAGGTGCTACCCAGACACACAAACATGTCCTTATATATGTCAGTCATACATACAGTGTATGTCCAAAATTCAGACACCTCTTTTAATGAGTGATTTCAGCTAATTTAAGGTGCAAACTTTGCTGATACAGGTGTTCTGATTACATGTCAGTCATATGTGAACAAAGTCATTTAAAGTGGTCTAGTATAAAATGCTTCAGTCTAGCAGATGTCGACAAATTTTGTTCACAGTGATGTCATATAACCCGGTATAAACATGGTTACAAATATTCTGCCTGACTGTCATATACTAGATTTCAGGAGTTTGAGGCCAACATATTTTTACCACTATCTCACCATCATCGCCAACATTACATCTAACAACTGAGTAAGTGTTGGCTCTATCATCAGAAAATTGCGAGGTCGTACCTCCTGGTGCTTCAGTCCGCTTTGGCTGGGAGTTGAAGAGAGAGCAACTGGCCTCCCGTTCTGTGGGTGTGTGGCATCACTCATGCAATACTTAGCTAGGAGTTTGTTAGTTGGCGAAGCATTTTAAGCTGTCCAATGACTTTGTGCTCATTGCAATAAGAAAAAGTGCAGTAGCCTTCACCCTCCCAGTGGTAGTTATTTTTGTGTGGAATTAAACAGGGGGTGGAATTATAAATAACTTTATTGGGCAGAAAAATCTGAAAAAACAGAGAAATAAAATCAGCATTTCAAACTTTGTGACCTCTGGTGACCACTGTGAGGAAATCTGAGTTGATATGTTTCTCTAACGATTATTGCAAATCAAACCACTCTGAAAAACTTTGTTTGTTTACATCAAAACATCTGAATTATGCAGAAGGAGTTGAAAACTTCTCTTTCGGGAATGTATTTTCCTCTTAACCGCAATGTTTCAGTTGCCAAGTAACGGTCAAAGAGGATTCTATGAATAGCAAACTGACATTTAATAACTTGGTCCATTAATACAGAATTTAACTGTGTGTGGCCACACGTGTATGTTGAGAAAGCTTCAAATGTAGCGCAACAATTTCATAATACCTAGTAAACTCAATACTAAAAGCATTTCTACCCTTTTAGTTTAAAAATAAAAAATACAGTTTCTTCACAAAATCAGGGTCATGTTATCTGCAGACACACACACACACACACACACACACACACACACACACACACACACACACAAACACATTAACTACCGTGGTGTAAATGAAACAATCTGTGGCTGCTGTCTCAGATGCCCCCCATTTGAACTCTCACTATGGGTGACAGAGCCAAAGTGTATTTTTGTTTGAATGTTTGGATGAGTGTGGAACTTAGTGGGCACATCCAGTGCGTTAAGTGTAATGCTGGGTCCTTGTGTTCTCATTCTGGCATTCTGCTCTGCCGACTGCCTGCGGACAATCAGTCCTAGCACACACGGATTTATTTCAGGTCTCTTGCTGTGAAATGGCCTGTTCACCCAACAACACACATGTCTGTACACACACACATACAGCAAAGCACATGCCTGTCCACTCTGTCCAAAAAATAAACTTGTGGGCACAGCGGGTTGTGAGTGTGTGTGTGTGTGTGTGTGTGTGTGTGTGTGCAAATCTTCACTCTCAAGATGCTTCTTTGGTGGTGCGTAGATGGCACCACACAACTATTTGACAGCCCCTTCACTTTATGCCTTAGTGGACGAAATGGACTTCCACTTGACCTCTGCACCTTTCCACCTGAAAGCTCCCTCTCAGCTTTTTCCCTCACTTTGATGCGCTCCTCTCACTCTCTTTGGTCCACAGCCTTCACCCTCTCCAGCTCTTCAAAAGTGAGCGAGAGAAAGAGAGAAGAGGAAGGACTGAGAGAGAGGGGGGGAGAGTAAAGAGAGAGAAAGAGAGTGTAGAGAGAGGGTAAGAGAGAGAGTGGAGTGCAGGAGTACAACTTTTGAGGAACGGGACGCGGCTGAGGGCCGAGAGTGCGTACGGCAGTGCGCTGCTTCTGCAGGAGCCAGAGGCTCAGGCCTGTGATGTTTAATTCAACAGCACATAATCACTCAGATGGAGCCGAGCACTGGCTTTAAATAACTCTGCTTCCAGGGGCAGCACTGCTCAGCGTGCTGAAGAGCGAGGGGCGCGCTGTGTCTCTGTGTGCTATGTGTTTGCATGCTTCTCTATTTGCTAAAAGTGGGTTAAATAGATTTTTCAAATTTGCTTCGCTGGACCAATCTTCTACTGTCAAAGTCGCTATTAAGAAATCTTTTCATATTAGTGTGTTTTATTCATAAATATGGACTCAAATGCATTTGAAGCTACCAAAGTAACCTGTTGTATTCCAGTATCATTTTCATGTTTTACATTGTTTTCATGATGCATTCACATACTTTCCAGATGGCTGTGTTTTCCACCTTCTATTTTGTACTTAAAATGTCTTCAAATGAATTCAAGTGGGAAAGGTGCATTTAATGTAAACACAAAAATGAAATATATCAGTTAGCATGTCTATCTGTCTCTCTATCTCTCACTCGATCTGGAAGTCAGAACACCCTGAAAAATCCCCTTTATGAAGAAAAAGTATTCATTTTATTTTGAAAAAATTTATATTTTAAAACAACAGTTTCAGAGGAACATTTAAACATGAAACCTCTTGCTGCATTTGATGCCAAAATGCCTTAAATGTACCCAAATACATTGTTTAGTAAGTTTAAGTTCTTCTCATTATTAAAAAAACGTTTGCTGCCTCAAATCAAGGTTAGGAATTGAGTCTCAATAGACAATCTGGCCTCCACAGGGTCCAGCCTCCAGAGCTGGCAATGCATGCTGCTGTTTACAAAGCTAATAAACAACATTTTTTTTTTCTCCCAAGGAAGTTTTATAAAACTGTCTGTTAATTAAATGGCTGTATTGCTTATGAACATTTTATGGCATAGATTTTGGCATCATCCCTCTTTCAGATTTTGGATAAACCCCATTCATTAGACATATTTCCTTAAACTGTGGTCATTAAAAACTCAACACATCAAAACTACACATAAATGTGTTTCTCCCGGTGCATTTTTCAAAAGTACCACCTTTAATGAAGTCTTAAATCTGTATATAGTCTGTCTCATACAGTCTGTCTATATCTTATACCAGGATGACCACTCGGGTCACATGAGTAGCCCGCGGATCTGTTCTAAAAATAACACAACCTGCCGGTAAGCAGCATCTAACATTTAATTTTATCCTGTTACTATTTGTCTAGATTTGATAATCCAAATATTCATTTGTTCTAATAATAATATCCACACAAATCTAGCATGTTCTCCTAGAGCTCACTGGATGATGAAGTTCCAAAAGCCTGTTCTTAAGAACTGTTTGCTCAAAATCAGATTGTCTCTCCTTTAGAAAGAGAAATCTCAGCTTCTAGAACACCTGAACTGATTAAATTTTACAAGGTAATTCCTTAACATATTGTGACAGATTTGACGAAAAGACTTTAGAGCTGGTTTTAAGTAGAGTCTGAACGTAAATACAGAATATCTTAAGTACATATGTATGTAGATACCATAAGCTATCATTTACACATCAACATTGAATCTGTCACAAAACATCCAGTACCAAAAACGTACCTGAGCTCTCAGCTCAGAAATAAGTTGTTTCGACGTTACATTGATTTTTCCTTTAAGGACACGGAAACAAGGGTATGAAAAGCTTCCAAATGTAATCATGAATATCTGTACAGATGTAAGGGATAATTTGTCAGCAAAGCTGCCTCAGTATGCCAAGTGCCAGAAGTTATTTTCTTTATTGCTTTTTCATGTGAAAGCCCTTCCAAGGTACACAGAGGGTCCCTCTCTCCCTCTCCATTAATTGTGCTGGCCAGCGTGTATCTGTGTGTGTGAAGCGGACTGAGAGCAGGCCGTCTGGGAGCCATCAGTCTGCAGTGATGGTCTCAGTGGAGCTGGTGGCTCTGGTCCTAATGCTCAACGGCCTTAACTAGAGCTGCTGGAAGAGTGAAGAGCACAGCAAAGTCACTCAAACTTTCCACAGACTGAGGCTCGCCATGTACAGCTCTTGGAGGCACCGTGTGGTGGCTCATCTGCACCACTGCTTTTGATGTAGACCACCTGCGCATAATGTGTATACTGATAAAACAGAAATGGACACATTAAAGGAACTGTTGAACAAAATAAATACATTTACACAATTCTCCACTTACTCCAGATGTTGTTGTTTAACTAAGAACTGTTTGGAGTCCAAAATGTATTCAGTTTTGCAATGAATCCTTGAGGCTAATATAGCTAATGAGCAAGAAGACATCAGTCACCATAAGAGCCAAAGTCATTTCTCTAAACATCCACCTCTAATACTACTCTAATAGGTTAGACAGAGGTGGGGATGTGGTTTCTGGCTCTTGTAGTTTAGTTTTTTATAGCTCTTTTATATAGTTCACACAAGTCATGTTGTGTTCTAAGACTCTGAAGGCAGTTTGGCAAGGTTCTGTGAAGTACTGGTAATGTATTATTACAGTAATGCTTTTTTTGGGGGTATTTGGGGGGCTATTACATTGTAATGTGAGCAATGTTAACAAAACCCTAAAAAATTCTGAATGTGACTTCACATGCCGTGCTGGTTGTCAGAGCATGTTGATGGATGCCGGAGGTGGGGAAGGAGCTCGGGAGCTCCTTTAGCCCCAGGGGCCCGAAGGGGAGATCTCAGGGGACACCCTCCGTCTGTGCATCACCCACACATACGCCACCAAGCGCTTACATTAACCCCTGAGCCACCACCCATGGGAGACAGAAACAGGCAGCAGTTGCCTAGCGACTGGCAGGGTGAGTTAGGTTTCTCAGAAGAAGCCAAAAGTGAAGGATGAATAAAGTTAAGTTGGGGAGAGCAGTGAACGAGGGAGCAAAAGGGCAGGAAGGAAATAGAGCTGAGTCACAGAAGCGGGAAAACGTATTTAAATACCAAACTAATCACCTCAGCTAGCATTTCATTAGTGACTAATGTTGGAAGTTAATGTCACTTGACCTATCTAGACGGAACTGACAAATGCACTCTTTTGTACTAACTGTTGTGTTCTAGTGTACGCTTTACAGAATGTCAAAAATCTTCTTCAGTCTAATGAGAAAATATAGTGTCTATTTGCCTCTCTCCATTGCGATTACTGCGCAGCTTAATGTATAGCTGGGGGCAACATAAGCATACTGTTTTTGTCATAATGCTGATA
>JBBKCR010000128.1:21465675-21478059 GCA_037577295.1 Ladigesia roloffi | reverse complement strand
TAGGACAGAAAACTTGTTGTCAAATTCTTTTGCCTTTGAACCAGAGCTAGTGGTGTAAAACAGTTGTATTCATAAATGTATATGTATTTTTAGGCAAGCTCTGATTGGCTGATATCTCCCATTATTCTTCATTAATTACTTCAGTACCCTGTGGTACTAGTTACCTCTTGTGTTATTGGTTTACATTCCAGCATCAGCCTGAGCCCCCTCTACCCCCATTTCTATACTCATGAAAGTACAATAGCACTTACACCCAGTGCAACAACAGAATATTTCACTAAGCCATGTAACTGTGTGGAGTAAAATGTACATAAAACTACTAAACCTGTGGTTCACTACAGTTCATGGGGTGACGCAGGAAAACTGTATTTCTGTGTTTCACCTTCAGCTGATCATTAGGAATATTATTTTACATATAATAGGGTACATGGTATGTTATAGTGTAGCTGTAGCCTGCATCAGCTCTAAGTCATTGTTAGCCTGTCCCTGGAATACAAAAAACATGATCAGGTGTCTTTCATGTCATTAGAAAGGATGTACTTTTGGGCTGATCATGGGTGGGTCAACAAGGACAAATGCAATGTCCCTGATATTTCTTGCATGGAGATAGTTCATCACTATGAAAATATTCTATGCCTTAGTCAAAGACTTTGAAACCTGTGAAGCTGTGAATTTTAGTGAAGCTCAAAACACTTTGCAAGGAAGGTCATGCCTCTGCTCACATACTACATGTTAGGTCGTGCCTCACATGCTGCATGTTCATGTGAAGAGAGCACGGCTCCACTTTAGACGACACTCTTTGCCCTATTATCTGGCGATCAGTGAAGGTCTAGCAGCTCATGTGCGGTGTGCAGTTTGCATGAGACGGAGCGCATTAGCATGTCTGAGAGTGTGTGCTGCTGCCGCACAGCCCCTATCTTCTCCAACCAGCTGCCATCGGAAATCTCTTGCAGCCAAGCGAGCGGCGGGCCAGGACAGAGACAGAACAGCGCAGGCCTTCTGCTGTGTAACTGCAAATTAATTGAGACCATCAATGAGGTATTAATCATTAAGGCACAAGTGCTGAGGTGGCGCTTTTGCCTGAGTGCGCGTGTTACCAATGCTCGCGTTTAAAAAGTTTGACCTGCTGCTGAGAGGAGAGAGAGTGAGAGGAAGGCAGGGAGAGAGGTGGGAGAGAGAGAGAGAGAGACAGAGAGAGACAGAGAGACAGAGAGAGAAGGGGAGGAGAAGAGGACATAATAAGTACAAGAGTTGTCCTTTATGCCCATAAGTAGTTACATAATTAGTTATTTGATCGATTAAAAAAAACAATTATTCTCGAGTCAATTCTACCCACTAGTCAGGTCTCCACTGACCACAGAGTGCAGGGTGAAGGCCACCAGGCAATATTTTTGGTGCAGCAGTCAACAAACAGATGCCCCTGCTAGCTTAAATTGTGGTGAGTGATGAGGGAAGATGAAGGGGCATTTTGCCCACCCAGAGCAAATACAGCTACTTGCTATTACCATGCTATATGGTGGAAAAAATATGGTCAGAGGGCTCTGCTGGCTAGAACTCTGCTGAACGAATGGGGGTGGGGGGTTGGGGGGTGAATGGAAAGCCACCCTGCCCAGAGAAAGCAAAGCCAATTGTGATAGTAATCCCCCACTGAATTACACTGTAATTCAATACACAATCTGCCCTTTCATCAGAATTTCTTCTCCTGTTTCAATGAGCTATGAATGAGAAATAATACATCATCAAATCATATCAAACCAGTGCTGACAACTGTGACTCCTAAGAGTTAAAGAGATAGAATAGAGGTGGTCTTTCAGTTCTACCAGGTCTAACCCTCGGGGTAAAATAAAGCAGTAACTTCCTATAGAAAGCAACTGCTGGTGTGGACATGCATTAGTCGTGTGAGTCAGCACAACGAAAATTCCTCTGCTTCTGTCCACACCATAATGAGGAAAGGCCCAGAGGAGACGCGCTCAGCATTAATCAGGCAAACAGGACACAAATTGCAGGGAATTCATTAAGCAGTTAGGCGCACCACGTCTCCAAACAGTCCGAGGTGTCCAACTGGGCGGGCGCTCCGCCGGATGAATTAAACATTGCGGCGGTCCACAACACACGTGCTGCCAAATAACTCTGAACAGCTGAGAAGGATGAGGAGAGAGGAAGAGTGCAGGGAGCGGCAGCGAGAGGACGCATGATGCCTCTCGCAGACCTGGGAAATGTCAAACTCCTGAACAATCGCATCACACAGCTGTCACAGGCTGGCCTGATGAAATGTTTATGAATTCTGCTTAAAGAAAGATTGATCGTCAGTTAAGGTAAATATAGTGCCAGCAAAGAGCCGAGTCAGCTGACAGTGGGAGGGAAGTAAAGCGTGAGAGAGAGAGAGAGAGAGAGAGAGAGAGAGAGAGCGAGAGAGAGTGAGAGAAAGAGAGATAGAGGGAGAGAGAGAAAGAGATAGAGTATAAGAGAGAGAGAATGAGAGAGAGAGATAACATGAGAGACTGAAATTATTTCTTTAGTTCCTCTTCCTTTGTCCCCACTATTATTCAAATGTGTAACAACCAGTTAGTCCTTTTATGGTGCAATTAAAGAATAAAAGCTATGTCAATTTCTACACCCCACCTCCGCTCCACCAAAACAGTTCTGTCCCACTGATGCACACACTTTCCCAAGGTGAATTACACACACATTTTCCACATGGTGTAAAAGACAATGTGATTCATCAGACCATCTTCCATTGTTCCATGGTTTGGGTCATGGTCTGTTAATTGCTTCATATTTAGGTTATTTCTTGATAAGTTCTTTTCAGTAAAAAGTCATTTCATGTTATTCTAGAATCAGTTCTTGCTTGTATGGAATGAAAGCCTGGTCTTTTGGGGATGAAATGGGAAAGCCCTGATCTAAAGGTTGCTCATCTTGTGATTTAATTTGCCTCTCAGCGATGCCTTGAGGTGCAAATGAGTGTCAAAACAAACATTTTTAAACACAGGCCAAAACTATTATCCAACCCATATATCAATCAGACATAAACATCGTTAGCTCTGTTGTAAAACATAAGGAGCCCAGCTAACCATCTCAGATGCTGCTTGTTGTCTGTTCTGTTTTGATGGAGCAGCAGAAACGCATGCTGCACTCTCTCTCTCTTTCTCTCTCTCTCTCCTAAACACACACAGGGTCTGTGTACTACTTATGCCATCTCCAATTCATGCTGTCCAACCCTGGGACAATAGGGGGAGTGATGTCATCAAAAGCTGCAAAGCTTCAAAGGGCATACTGGCAATAGCACAGCTCTTTGATGTGGCCCCCAGGGGCCCCTGGCTGGTCTGTTAGAGAGGAACAGAGCAAGAGCCACTAGAGCACAGGGCCCCGAGTTTCTCACAAGCGCACACACACACACACACACATCATGATCAATAAACAGTCTTAATCAATCATGGAGCTATCTCTCCCACTCTACTCCCGACTCATATTGTAACCACTAGCTCCTTCAGGCAGAGAGAAATTGACTGTAGTGTACACATACATACTCTACCATAATCTCTCTCTCTTTCTGTGTGTGTATGTGTTGAGGAGAGGGGGAGGTGGTGTGTGTATGTGTACTGGATCTTTAATTCATTAAAGTTCTTGTTTGATTTATTCTATCAATTAATCATGATACACCAAAGCTTTCACAACATTTTGCAGTAGTGTTAAAAATAAAATACGAACAGCTGTTTTTAGGCCAGTGGGTTAAAAGCCGAAGCATCTCAACATGTTGAGAAACTGTAGATACGTTTGATTTAAAGTCAAGAGCAGCTGTAAAGACACAGAGAAAATAAAATACTGTTATGTATGGTTTATAGGGCTGGGTTCAAAGAATTGATTCACCGATCAATATCGATTCTTGTACAAAAAATACGATATCGATTCAAAAATTCGCGGATCGATCTACTCTTGTCGCCACTACTGCTCGCGACAGTGCAAGGAAAGCTATAAAACACTCTCTCTAGAGCAGGTGAGCAGGGAGTGGCTCGGTGCGTAAAGCATTCCCCCTACGATTATAGAGTGAGGATTTGAACCCCGAGACCGACGTGTTCTTCATGTGCAGCAGTTATTTTAATTGAAATAGACAGTTTTATTATGTTGGATAATATTAATTATAAAATAAACACTTATTGGAAAAGTTTACTCTCCAAAGGTAACATTGCAGTACAGTCCTTCAACATTGGGACATCCTCCACTCAAGTCCATTTATAACCAAGCCAAACTAGTATTAACAGATGAATCTATATTGAATCGAATCTAATTGGATCGGGAATCGAATCAGATCATGACTTTGTGAATCGGAATTGGATCGATTCAGGAAATCGGCAACAAAACCCAGCCGTAATGGTTTATCAAGCACAATTTATGTAACCTACACAAAACATTTAGATATGAATAGTGTATTCTTATGACTGGTATTGTACTAATTGGTCCCTGGTAAGCGTCAACAATCCTAGTTTTAATGGAAACTTGATAGACAGATAGACAGGCAGACAGATTCTGTGTCTGTGTTACAGAGAAAGTGAGGAAAGAATATGAGAGGAAAAGAGAGATAATGGGTGAATATGACTTAATGATATGCAATACAATGCAAACACACACACACACACACACACAGACTGGACAGAGGTCACACAGAAAACACACACAAACACACAGCTCGCACACACAAGTGTGGTGTCGGGCCTGCTAATTGGCTGAGTGCTCTTTTTATGAATTGATGAGATGAGTAAGAGCTCAGCAGAGGGCATTAGAGAGACTGCATTAGGCAGTATTACTTTACCGCCAAAACCTGCATGGCTACAGTGTGAATCGGTTCCGAGTGAAATAATTAAGGGCCAGAAGAGCAGGCATCAATCTTGGAGCAGCCACTGAGTGTGAGCAGGGAAGCTTACCGCAGGACGAGGGCCCCGTTTCATTAGGTATTGTCTGGGGCCTGCAGGCTAATTTGTTTGCATCAATAATACATTGAAAGGATTTATCTAACTTGCAAATGAGTGTTCATTTACTGGTCCAAAAGGCAGGGAGGAGGGCAGGGAGCGAGGGGTGAGAGAGGAGAGAGCAGGAACAGCTGGCTGGGAGGGGAGAAAAGGAGAAGGGATAGAAGAAGTAGTGGAGGATGTAGAAGATGAAGAGGAAGATGAAGAGGAAGAAGAAGAAGAGGGAGGACTGGGTTAACCCTTCATTACCCCAGTGAAATCTTTCTGGGTCATGGACACCCCAGGTTGTCTGTCTTTGTACAGATAAAAAGCTCCTGTGGCTGGACAACAGGTCTGGACCGCAGCCATATCAAAGTGGAGCTTGTGCTCCGAGGAGACAGAGGTCACACAGACAACCCCTGGACCAGCTTCAAGGGCTTTGGCCAAAATGACAGCTCCATAACAGATTGTCTTGTGTACAGAGACGCTCTGATCGTACGCCAAATGACAAAATGCAAGAACATGAGCAGGGGAATAATAGGGCTGCTATGGGGAGCTTTTCAGATCTACTATCTGGACCAAAGTGTCTGTGTCCTCAGAATCCTCTCAGCACTATATAGGGACGTCTCAATCAAGTTTTTTGATGCCAAACCCTGTCAAAGTGATTTAATACTGACCATTTTAAGTCATTTTAAGTCTGATCTGATACTTGTATAATAGAGGATCAGCACAGGGCACTTTTCAGATACTTCAAAAACAAATCCACTAGGAAACATAAAATGTCATAATAAAACATTGTATCATTTCATTTTTAAAGGCTTATACCAACATGCGCTAGTTGTTATAAAGGCTGAGTTAAAGGTCATCTAGCCTCAGACATGTTTTTTAAAGCAGACACTTGTAATGAAAGGCTTATGTTGGTGCTCAATGTACTGAAGTGTTTTAACTTCATTTTATCGTAAGCCTGTTTGGATAATTTCACCCATTTGCCATGGATTGTATTGCATCTGCTTGATTTTGCACCCCCTTGCCAACATAATTCCTTCTCACAGATTCTTTCCCTCCATTTCTTTCATTCGCTATCTACACAGTGAGAGAGAACCTACACAGTCACCCAGACGCATGCATGCACCCCCCCTCTCTCCAAACTCCACTGGGACGGCTCAGTGACACGCACAGATAGAGTTGACCCGAGCCTTTTCCATCTGAACGTATGGGGTCAGTCTCGGCCTACAAATGCACATGGCTACTCAGTCACACTCCCATTGCAAGGACACCGATAGTGGGCAGACAGAGAGAGAGAGGGAGAGACACAGTATGTGTATTAGAGAGACATACAGAGAGAGAGAGCAGGGGGTGAAAGAGAGGGTGAGTGAGAGTAATTTAAGAGAGAAAGACAGACATACAGCAGCAAAATATTGAACTTAGAGAGTGTATAAACAAACTTGGGTCCCTACAATGCTGACTGTATAAGAAAAGGAGTGTTTTATATTTTAAAAAATTGCTTTCCTTCTAAGTAATTCTCAACCATGAATCATTAATGTAACATAAAGCTCGCACTTTCAACTGATAAAAATGCATTGAACGGTTTAAATGTGACAGGGATGCCACATAGGACAAGAAAGATAAACAGAGAGGGGGCAGTGGGAGAGAGGGGTTGGTAAGGGAGAAAGAAATGAAAGAAGGAGGTGTGTATATCTAAAGAGAGACAGGGAGAGGGAGAAAGAGAGAGAAGTAGAGTGAGAGAGATCAATACAATATCTGTGCACTAAGCACAATCTCAACCAAAGCAGTTGGAGCGAGCAGCTCGCTACATAAAGCAAACGGCTTCATCAGGCTTTTGCAGTGTTGCAAACAGTAACACACATGCACACACACACACACACACACTTCTGATTCCCATCCACACTCGCCAAGAGATGTGTGTGTGCCCACTGAGAGAGAAACAGAGAGAGGCGTTAGGCACTTGATGGGCTCAGGGAATGAGCTGTCTTCCCTAACGCTGCACCTCCATTTTCCATGCCCCCCCCCCCCCCCTCTCTCCCTCAAACACACAGACACACACACACACAGACACACACACACTGCCCAAGCCCTTAAAATACCTGCTCTAAAAATAGCCGGTGGGGAGGCGGCGGCACGGCTATTATTATTACACACACGTCCTGCCCCTCTCCCACCATGGAAAGGGAAGAGACTAATGATTTTCCTGGTGCAGGCAATTAAAAAGCTATTTGTCACCTGCCAGCCACTGACGCTCTGGCGCCTGGATCAGGACCGGAGCCCAGAGAGCGGGCCCCTGCCAGTGCCAGTCGGCCATCTTCTGGGCCATGGATGGGGTATGGATGGGAGGGGGCTTTGCAGTGCACCTCCTCCTGGCCAGAGCTGAAACTGCTTTATCATGTAAAACTGTAAAAACAGATGTACTAATGCTTTCTTTGTGATGAAACATGCATTTGTTTGTGTTCTGTGTGCTGACTATATCAATGATATGGTCTGAAATGCATATTATAAAATACGGTGAGGCAATTTATCTCGATGGTGAGAAATATCCACATATTGCCCAGATGTTTATAATAATTTGTATGGTCTGGAATGGATTTATTCAATTAAGTGTTTGAGATAACAGTCATTGCACATCCATGCATCAGATTTGTCTGTTGTTTGCGCTTGGGCTGGGCAAATGAAGGGATGGAGGGATGTGGAGGGACATGAGCAGACAAGAGGAGGAGGCCTGGGAGGGCTCCTGATTTATACAGGCAGGTTAATACTGAAGCAGGCCGAGCCACAGGCTGCCGCCGCCATCAGAAAGCCATGCAATATTTAGGGGAGAACGAATTAAAGACACTCGCTCGCTCTCTCTCTGCTGCAGGCCCAAAGCGTAAAATAGGAATGTATATTTCAACCCTCAAGAAAATATCTCAGATTAGAATTCGTCCACACGTAAATGCTGAGGCACACAAACACACACACACACACACACACACACACACACACAAACAGCGATGAACTGAGGGAGACTTACTGCTGAAAATGACAGAGACAGACAGGAGCGAGACAGGGAAGAGAGAGAGGGTGAGAGAGAGGTAATGGAATCAGCAGTGTCTGGGAATGTAGAGATGGGGTGAAAGAAAAGAGAGGGAGTTTGGAAGGGGCAAGAAAGAAAAAAATAAAGATAGAAGGAAAAGATAATGTGGAAAGGGAAAGAGAAAAAATAGAGAGGAGAAAAAGAGAGGGAGAAAGAGAAAAAGAAAGAGTGAGAGGGAGGAAAGTGTGTGTAAAAGAGGCAGAAAGAGAAAGCGAGTGAAAGAGAGAAAGAGCATAAGACAGAGAGAAAGAAAGAAAGAGAGAGAGAGAGAGAGAGAGAGAGAGAGAGATACTGCTGCCCACAGGATCAATAGACCTGACTAGTCACAAAAAGTTTGGTGTCGACAGATTCCACACCTCACAATAGACCGAGCGAGGGCTTTGTCCTATGCAGCCAGACACTCGGAACAGGAGCCTGGCATGTCTCTGATTGTTCCATTTATGCTATCGATTGGCCCTCTATACAATTAGCATTGCACAGTGGCAGTGTTTTCCAAATGCTTCTGTCTGAAAGAGCCATCAGCCACTCCCTAAATCTATTCCCCACAAATGCAAACGTGTCACCTGCTGGATCTGTGCTGCTCTAAATCACCACATAGGTGAGTGCAATACCATTCTACAAAATGAACTGTTCCTTTCATCATCTCCAGCCAACACAAAAAGAAAAAAATGCTCCTAAAATAGTATTCCCGGTTAAAGGGGAATCCCACTAGTTCATACACAGCTACACCAGTGAGAAAAAAGAATAATGTCAGTCAAAATATGCAAGTTCCTATCTCTTTACACTGGTGATGATACAAACCAGGGAGCACAATGAATACAAATATAGATATGTGATTTATGACTCAGAACCAGTGATCTCTACTACTACTACTAACTAGTAGAGTTGCCTGTGTGGTTTCAGACCCTGTACGACTGCTATCTCCAAAAAAATGACAAATGTATGTAAAACTGCAGCCATTTCAGTTGTATCTGTCTTTTTGTTTTAATAGATAACATTGACATACAGAGTCTGAAACTGCACATACAGGGTAACTATGTGTTTGCTTAACTACTCAGTGTGGTCTAAAGCAACTGTGTGAGGCACAACACTAGTTACTAGTTGCACAATGCTAGTGCTTGTCAGCTATTAGCCTTGTAGCTACAGAGTGAAACAAATGCAAGCTTTTAACACTGAACAAGATTTCGCTGAGCGACTGCATTTGTGGTAATTGAAAAAGAATGTAAATTTGATTTTTGATGAGTTATTGCTTTACCTAGTGACTCACTGTTGGCATTGACTTGGGCCTCGCGCAGGTGGAGTAGACCTGCAGTAAAAGTGTCCTGTGGAGAGCTAAAACTCTCTCTGTGGGGTGGGGCAGGAGGTGTCTGTGTGTGTGTGAGTGTGTGTGTATGTGTGTGTGTGTGCAGGTTGCAGGCTCAGGTGCAGTAAATTCCCCCATAGAGTTGCTTTATGTGTCACCCCCCAGAGCACCCCCTCCGCCTCCCCTGAGCTCCAGCCTAGGCCAGTGCACTCATTTATGTGGCAGCTCGTTAACTGGGTGTGATTTGCAACACTCGTCTACACTCCCTGATCTCTGCCTGATGATATCATCTCCCTTTGGCAAGTGCAGCACCCCCCACCACACCCCCTTCGCTCTCAGGCCCTCACATACATTAAACATGCAGCAGGGGCTGAACATACCAGTTTCCTGGACATTAGACTGGAAATACTGCATAAGGGATTGATTATTTCGTGCCCCACCCACCATGTGCTCCTTCATAGGAAGCTTTGCTTAAAACACAAACTGCTCTGTTTTAATCTGGCACTGTTTAGCAAGCGATACAATCTAAAACTGCTCATTTCCGATTGTGTTTATTTAGTGTTACTGTGAGTTTAACAAACTTTGCCATGTAGTCATGTTGCGGTTAGAATGGAGACAAATTTGTGGCACAGGAAATCAATAGCATGCACCAACCTAAATCCATTATAGTAAATGGCATTACAGCCAACATTCTGTAAAACCCATGACAGGACTTTTAGAGAGCTGCTCTCTACAGATCCTGGAGCTCCACTGTGCTTCTCGATGCTAAAAAGTCGGTAACCTCAAGCCGTTTTAATTTAGATAATCAAACTTATCAAATAAAGTAGTAACAAACAAACAAACATTAAAACAGCCCACATTTTGTACATTTGTGAAGACTGAATTCTGTGATTTGTTGCAGGAATCTGCAGGAATCTCAAAAATGACAATAAGCTTCCAGCTTTCATATCAAATACAAAAACACATATTATACTGTGATAGAAGAAAATAGTATTTAAATTGTATTGCATTTTTACTGTAAACGGCTATAAGTTGTGCTTTGCAATACGCAATACATTGATCAGCTGGTGGCCAAGTGGTTAGGGAGTTGCCCCTGCAATCAGAAGGTTGTGGGTTCAAATCGCAGCACTGCTAGTGGCAACAATGGTACCCTTAAGCAAAGTACTGGTCCAACACACTGCTCCCCTCACAGTGTGCTCTGTGGTGGTGTGTTCACACATAGGACACAACCATCTACTGCCCTTATCATTGTTGTTTAGCATATTTCAAGGCTATAGTTGAGTGATTTTATGAAAACACTGCTTTGCAGGCCACCACAAAGTCTGACACAAGGAATCTATTGGCCACAATTAAACACAGCCTTACACACTTGACTTGGTACAGTTGGAGATTCATACACTCAGTGGGCCAGAGACTGAGAGAAAAGAATGTAAACATAATTATGCTAAAGAAAGAAAGAAAAGGAAAAAGAATAAGGGAATTATGAGGAATATATAAAAGAGTCCTCTGAGGCTGGAGGGAGAGAAAGCTGGGCTCATTTGGAGGCATGCAGACAGAGAGAGGGAATTAGGAGCACAGGGCTGCAAACAGAAATTTAGCAACACAGTCATAAATCTAGTCTGTGACAGCCAGCATAAGGGACACAACACTTTTCACCGGAACTAAACTATGAGCTGCACTTGTGAAACCCCACCCCCCAAAAAAAACAGTCCATACAAACATTTGAGAGCAAAATATGCTGTTTAGTTGTTTCAGTAACACAGAGCTCATGACCTTGACCTCTTAAACTGCCAGAGCCTGTAGGTTGACCCTCACCTCAGCTCTTCATTTGGTGTTACATAACACAAACCCTGTTCATACTTCATTTTTACAGTTGGTCCAGGTGCACCCCTGGCCCCCCCAAGTAAAAAAGTCTAGCTCCGCCGCTGGTGTCAGAAGGGGTTGAGGTCAAGGCCCAGTAGAGATACTTTAGTTATAATAAGTATATGTGCAATACAAAACATGTTCATGAAGTTTTGGTAACGCCCCACCCTGAAAAATCTTGCTTTTGTTCAGGAGATATGCATGTGCACATAATTTAGAAGATATTTTATTGACATCAACCCAAGACACCCTATTCACATTCTCCTTGTGACCTATTATGAATGTGAATTTGTACTGAGGAAAATGATCGCAATCTCAAAAGATCACGTTCAGCTCAAATAATTGCGATCAGGCAATTATGTCATAGTTCTAATGGGCCCGCAATGGGTTAAATAGGTTAAAATTAGGTGGCAGACAGTGTTTCTGCATTAGCTTCGGTATCATTACCTCCCAGCAAACCGATTTCTTTCCTGATTGGGCAGACGGGCAGGGCCTGTCCTCCCTCGGGGCTGTCCACACCGGCCGATTGATGGAACAGATTTCCATGATGAAATTGCCAATTATAGAAATTGGAATCAGACTGTTGCTTTGTATGCTGATGAGCCAGAGTCAGACGGGAGAGGAATTGAGATCGATGGGACAGTGAATGAGAGAGAACCTTAAAAAAACTCTCTGTCACTGTGTTTCTGTGTCTTTCTCTCTCTCTCCCTCTCTCTTTCCCTCCCTCCCTCTCTCTCTCTCTCTCTCTCTCTCTCTCCCTGTCTCTATCTGTTGCTCTCTTCCCTCCACTTCCACTCTGGTCTCTGATTTCTCTCCATGGCACTCCCAGATGAAAGCATCAGAATGCCAGGCTGCTCCAGAGCTAATTGGGCCTCTGATGTGCAATCAGTGCCGGACAAATGCGACAGTTCTGGTCATTAGCCGGGACGGCACGCTGGAGCAAGCCATGCCGCGTCACACTCCAGAGCAGTGCACACACACACACACACACACACGAACATTCACACACACACAGACACACACAAACACACACATACACACACATACACACACACAGACACACAAACTTACCTTACTACAGTCTTTGTCATTAACTCTCTTTTATACATGAACACACACACACACACACACACACACACACACACACAACTTAATATAGTGTGGATGTCTCTATTTTCTCTTTTTTT
>JBBKCR010000128.1:21454515-21464515 GCA_037577295.1 Ladigesia roloffi | reverse complement strand
TGCATTTATTTTTCATTGAAACAAGTTATTGGGTGTGAGCTTTACACAGTCAAGAAGTTCAATACCTGCATAATGACTCCTCATTATCCACCATTATAAGAGAATAATGGAAAATAAAGAAGTAATGTAAGAATCAGAAAACAGTGTATCAGAGAGTAATGAAAAATGTGTGTGTACTGTGCTAAGCAGTGTTTTTCTTACAATTTCTAAACAATACCATAATGCGTTTTGGAATTGAATTTTTTATTACATTTATCACAGCAATGCCGTTTTGTCTCTCCGTTATATACGTGATTTCCACGTGATTGATGTACACATTGAAATCCCATTATTACATATGTCATTGTACAAAAACAATCAGCATCCTCATATTACACATAAACACATAAACACACACACGCGCACACACACACTGTAATGTCTCAGCCAGCAGCCAGAAGAGGCCACTGTTGGTTAGTTTTTGTTATAGAGACTTTTATTTTGAACTTGGTGTATGTTGGTGCTGTGGTCATGTTGTCAGCTGTCCTGTGTTTAAGTTCAGAGATTGTGTTAGGAGATTGGTTTCTGGTCTTGTCTGTTATGTATTTAAGTTCTTTGAGTTCTTATCTGAGTTGCTGGTTATCCCTCACGATACCCTCATGATACCCTTTTCT
The DNA here is from genome assembly GCA_037577295.1 of Ladigesia roloffi. Taxonomy (NCBI): domain Eukaryota; kingdom Metazoa; phylum Chordata; class Actinopteri; order Characiformes; family Alestidae; genus Ladigesia; species Ladigesia roloffi. The sequence continues at coordinate 21,463,862 of JBBKCR010000128.1, read as the reverse complement.
TTTGTGTCCCTTGAGCCTCTTTGGTTTGTTTATTGTTTAGTCCGTTGTTTTCGTAAATTAAAATTCCATCAAAGGATCCTGCGCTGCATCGCCCCTCACTACACTTCAGTCACGAGATGTGATAGAATAACCAGCCTAAACCAGAGACACAGCAGGTTTCGCATGTACTCCCATATTCCGATTCCCCATGGAGCAGGCAGCACCCTCACCGGTGTCCAGGAGAGAGCATGGCCCAACCAGCGCAGAGTCAGTGGGCTACAGAGGCTGCCAGGAGTAAAGGTCCTCCGGAGCTAGAGCGTGCCTTGAGCACTGAGGCTTTCAGGCCAGGTTTCAGGGGCGTTTCCCTACCCGGTCCTTGATCGACTCTGTCACTATTCCCTAAGCTTGCACTACAGCTCTGACCCATGCTGGTTCCTGGGTTCCAACTCTTCGAAACCAAGCCTGGCCCCCCAAATCCCACGATTAACGTGTGAGCTTCTCGGCTTGCAGGGGGCATTCCGGCTTTCAGGCTGGCTTTGAGGGACATTCCCCCTGGTAATCCTCCAGTTTCAGCACAGGTTCCTCAGCAGGTCCCCTCGTCTGCATACAAGCTGGAAAGCAGGTCAAGGACGCACCTACCATGGCATGTCCACAAAAGGGACATGGGCTCCCATGCCACAGCGGCCGCACTTGCTCCCGGGCTGGCAATGAGGGACGTGTTCCCCAACACCCTGTGAGTACAAGCAAGTGTTCCCGCCCCAGAACCAGGACATGAATCCTGACGCAGGCCCAGGACGCAGCGAATTACGACGTATCCACCAAAAGGGGCACAGGCTCCCGTGCTGCAGCGGGCACATTAGTTGCTGGGCTGGCAACGAGGGACGTCTTCCCCAATGCCTCACAAGTACAGGCAAGCCCCCCTGCCTGCAACCAAGACTTGAGTCCCGGGGTAAAATGGTAATGTCACCCTGCAAGGGACCTGGACCCCCCCCTGGAATAGCACCCTTGGAGAGAGAAGTGAAATATAATAAATTTTTTAGGGGGTGTACAAGGAATGGTGTGCCCCTGAGGGGCTCCCTGAGGGGAGATCTGGTACCCGGAGCAGGATATAGTGCAGGGAGCTCTCCGAAAGGAGCTTACTGTTGGGTAATTTATGTTATAAAGACTTTTATTTTGAATATGTTGTATGTTGGTTTCATTGACCATGTTGTCAGCTGTCCTGTGTTTTAGTTTAGTGTTAGGTGATTGGTTTATTGTCTTGTCTGTGATGCATTTAAGTTATTTAAGTTCTTATCTAAGTTGCTTATTATACCTCAGCATAACCGTTACACTACCCTTTGCTTTTGTGTCCCTGTGTTATGTGTACTTTGTGTTAAAAGGCCCTCAAGCCCCTTTGGTTGGTTTATTGTGTATTGTTTTTTGAGTCCTTGTTTTTTGTAAAATAAAATTCCATCAAAGGAACCTGCGGCTTTAGGTGCTCAAGTACCTGACCCTTTTCCATTCTAATCAGAAAACGTCATTGATCCCCGAGGAAATTGCTTATGTAATGACTGCAAGACACGGAAACAAAGACAATATACAAGATGACAAGTAAATAAAATCTAGCTATATAAAAAATCTGTAAATTTGGTGCCCTTTTAGGCATGGCAGGCTTTTTTGAAACCCCATGGTCCTTATCAATGACCTTGTGTGTCTATTCACTCCTCCCCACTTCTGGAGACAAAATATTCATGTCCACACCCGACTCCCCCAAACTGTGTTGGCTGAGTTCACACATACATTAGAGAGTTCTGCTACATTGGTGGTGTTCCAGTGTTTTACCTAGCAAGGTAGCCTATGTAAATCCAGTTACGCTATTTGGTTGAAAGCATAATGTAACATTCAGGAGTAATTCAAATAAAATGAAATAATATCACACTGAGGTAGCAGTAATGAAATGCTAAAGCTCTAGATTAATGCAATCCAGGCATTCACAAATAGAGCACAGGATGTTAAATCTGTTTTAGGATGCTTTTAGGATGATGTTAACAACATTAAATCTGTTACGTTTACAGTCATAAAAGCACAAACGTGACCGCCATAACTGGCATGTTTAACCAATGATTTGTCAGATGTTGCAGAGCCCAACTCAAATCAGATCTTAGAAGTAATAATTAGTTGCTGCCTAAAAATAGTCATGTACACAACAAATTATTGTGGGCAGAGCTATGTATGCTAATAGGCTTGTAACCGTAATTACCATATGGTCAGATCCACAGCATGGGGAAAAATCACACATTTATGCCCTATGTAACTAGCAGTCAAATGTGTCTACACACCACACTTTTTTACCACTTTTACATTTACCTCATAAACTGCAGATTTTGAGTTCTAATTCAGCACTGAAAGTTGCTGATTGAACAACTACAAATGAAAATATGTCACATAAAACAAGTTTCCATTATGACATGGAAAACATACTGTATGTAAGAGTGATTGTCCTGGTATTACATAAATATAATTATATTATATTTATATATATACATTTTTGAATGTGAGTTGTGATTTCTGGCTAATAAATGTACTCAGAATGTGAACATATCGTAAATGTATATGTTAACAAAGAACAATTTTTTCAGTAAATATTAAGTAGAAAATGTATATTTTTTAATATATATAAAAAATAATATGCATTTTAATTCATATAGAAAATCTCAGTGTGTCCAAAAATATTTGATTGATTCTGCATGTATATCCTAGTCCTAACCGACACATTTAAAAACAAGCCCAGTCTTGGTGTTATCTCACATGTTCACACACAGAGGTCATAGACTATTCGGCTGTGATGGGCATCCTGATACACCGGCACTAACCTTACTCAGGCACCTTCAGAAGCTGAGGTGGCACGACAGGATGCCATGGCCTGCTGAGTGTGTTTGTAAGAGCTGGATTAATACAGTGAGGCAGTCCAATCTCCTGCTCTAATGCCTTAGCCATGCAGAGGACGCCGGCTGGACGCACACGGCTGCAATCGGCCGCTGCTCAATAATCGGCTGAATGTCAGTTTGGCTCGCTGGCAGTGTCCTGCCCTTTCACAAAAGCTCTGCATTATTAACCAGCCGTCTTGTTTCTTGTGCCACTCTCTCTCTCTTTCTTTTTTTTTCTTTCTGTGGTGTGTGTGAGAGTGAAAATGGCATGGCGAATGCGCTGGGGGGATTGGGGATAATGGGTGGAGTGGTGTGAGGAAAGCAGCGGGCCTTGAGAAAAGGTCGCACTCATTGAGCACTGGGGCCTGACTGGAGGAAGAGGGCTGTTTTGAGGGGGTGTTGGAGGTCCCAGGATATGCCTCAATCCCCCAGCCCCTCACTGAAAGAAGCAGGAGGAAGCCGGCAGTGACCCATGGTCACTCAGTCAGGCCTTGGGTCATCGCTACCCCTGAGTATCTCTCAGAGGAGCAGGCAGGCTGCCAAACAGACCGTGGGCATCTAGCAGACTGAGACAGCTGGAGATAAAGGAGATCAGTACAGAGAGGAGGTGGGTCAACCTTGCTGCCCATAAAAAAAAATGGACACATTTTGCTGAAAAATACCTTGAATTCAAACATGGTTTTCATTACTGTTATTGCAATAACACAACTGACTAACCCTCGGCAGATTGCCAGCTTCAAACAAAGCATGCTGTTGTTTTCAAGACTTCACATTACTGAGGGCTCATAGAAACCAACAAGGACATTTAATCAAATATGTAGATTAACTTAATTAATATGAAATTTGTTTAGAGGAGAAGATATTTTATAATGAGATAAAAAAAAAAATTGTGCACACAAAATATTAACTATCCATTTTACCATATATTTATCAGCTGTTGACAATGAAATGAAATGAAAACAGACCTCTAAATACACACAGAAAATGTAATCTAAATGTAATTCTGTTACATCTTGTGTAATTAGCTAGAAAAGGTTTTAAGATTTTTGAAGAGATGAAATTTTTGCTAGATAATTGCTAAGATGTTGCTAAGCTGGTGTTATATGTTGGGGTGTTGCTAGAATATTGGTATCCTGATTCTAAAATGGTAAGTAATTGCTAGGGTTTTTCTAAATGGTTGCATAAATGTTTCTAGGTATTTGCTAAATAATACTGTAATTACTATAATTACTATAATACTATAATACTATAATACTATAACTAGGGTGTTGGTAGGAGCTTGCAATTGTATCACTGGTGGTTGCTGTGGAGTTCTAAGTAGTTGCCATGGTGTTGCTATGTGGTTTCTACTGGGAGGTTACTAGGGTGTTGTTTGATATCTCTATCCTTACAGAAGTATTTTTATTATTTTGACAATATAGGATGTCTAACTATGGTCATTTATTGCTAAGGAAAACAACAAAACTCTTATTTCAATGGCTGCAAAAACATTTGTCCAGTAAAAAGACTGTATAGATTGACAATTTTCAATCAGACCTAGCATTTCAGAGTTGGTTCAGAATCAATATTTAGAAAAACTAGAAAATCTGACCAATGAATGTCAAATGAAAGTCAATGAAGGTGACTTTCAGCCTAAGCATCTAAAGTCGGCTGGATACTGTGTGGCTTCCTGCCAACATAGAAGAAAGAAGATCACAGAGAACTTTATGGAGGAAAGCTAACAGAAACAGAACCATTTCAGAGAAGAGCAATTTGTCTTTTAAGTCAATTCCAGTGGCAAAGCAGTCAGGTGGATGTTAACATTCAGAACTCTTCTTTAACTCTTGTTGCATAGTTATTACTGTTTATTTTATTATATTATTGAACAGTATGTATACATTTTATTCATTACATTACATATTGATTACTTTTACATGCAACTGATGTTTGGAAATAGTTTTTCGGACATGGAGTGTCTACACCCCAGTAACTTAAACACATTCAGATCATAATCAGCTCCTTTGGTACTGACTAAACATTTTTATTCTACTTTTGACAGGAATCCTCCACTTTCTTCAGAGTGAGAACTAATTAAAAAAATGCATGAAGGCATTTATTGCGATTTTCAAAATGCTGTTTTAACACAAACATCCAAACTCTAGCACCTTGCGATTAATTATTACCCCAGCGTGACAGAAAGGAACAGAATAAAGAACTAAACTCTGACAGTTTTGAACTAATGCCGTAAAGCTCACAGCAGGTGGACCTGCTCTGTGCCTCAGGTTCACAGTTGAAGTTGAAAGATCTACATTTATTACAGCAGATTTAACATCAACAGTGTTTGTGTTTTAAAGCTGAGATTCAAACATTTTGCATGGCTGCTTTGCTGTTTAGGTCAAAGGCTCCTCATTAACTTAATTATATTTGTTTTTCATTTTTCATATCAAGCTTACTTCACCTTGTGATTTGTTCATATCCATGAACAGTTCCATGTCCTGACATGGTTGACCTACACATTCCCAAGGATATGGTATTAGGAATATTAACAAAACAAAACTGTGTATGCTGTAAAATTCATATTGCTTGCTCTCTTCTGTCTACAGTAGAATTTGCAGCTGAAGCCATTGACGAAATCTTTACAGTTCCAGGTGAAAGCAAAGTAACCAATCGTCACAAAAAAACAAAGAATGGAGAGCACTAGAAATATATGATAAGACCCTCAGAGTGATTTTGTACATTAAAAAAAATATAACCTTGTTTGATTGTACACATGATTCTGTATAAATGCAGATATTTGGGGGTAAGTGGAGTGCATGAGATTGATTTATTGGCTAATAAGTTTAACTACATAGCAAGTAAAGTAGCTAATTTGGCAGTTACACCATGTTGGAGAATTTTAAAATGATGAAAAAGACAATTCAGTCTTAATTATGAATATTTTGATGAATGCGTGTGGCTGCCTAGCAAAATGGTGGAAAGAAGTACATACAGTACAACTCTAGAGAGGATAAATACTAAGATTTTTCTTCAATTCTTTTTTTGCAGCAACAATATTTGATTCATATGGAAATGATGCATGCATTTGAATGAAGTATATTCAATACTTCACTTTACTTTAATGAAAAAAATAAAGCTCAGTGCGTGCTTGGTATTCCCTGAGCTTGTTGGTTACTGTTTTTGTTTTGCTCTTTTCAGAGTTTATTCAGAGTTAAAGTAAATACTTTCTAGCACACACACACCTAAGGAGCAGACAGTGTGTAACAGCTGGGTGTAAGGCTGTAGCTGTAGCTTTATGTAAGGCCAGAGACCTGCGATGTCAAAGTCGGGAACACAGGGAGGACAGACGAGTGCACACACACCCACACACACACACACACACACAAACACACACACACACAGTTGACAGACGGAGGAAGCACGTTCCCATCTTGCACATCAAACAGCTGCTCGCCTGCCCTGCCAACATCATTCACAATCACAGTTTCACACACACAAACTCAGACCCTCTAAGAGTCTCAGACACTCTAAAATCTTCAGTGTTCAACGGTCGTTTTGTGAGTGCACCCTCTTCACTTTTCCCTCAGTCTGTGCCAACCTAGACCATGCCAGCTCACTTTAGTCCCTGGATAAGATTGGATTCATACTGAATTGGCAGCCAGCCAAAATAGAAATTAAAGTTCACAACTTGAAGGAAAAAAGTTAACCATCAAAAAAACCCAATCAATGAATTACTGGCTATTTTCCATCTCAAGCCATTTCACACAATGCCCATGTAAAACTATATCATTGGGGGGGGGGCCCTCAGGGTCTTCTAGGCCTTCAGAGAAGGCATAATGATTTCAGTGAAATGCATGACTAACTAACACTTACAGTCATGTTTTTCATTAAAGAGAATCACCCAGTTTGTTGTATTTAAAGTGTGTAAGCACTGCTGTGATATTCCTTTTTTACTTTTAAGTCTTGATTAGAAATAAATGGGGCAAAATCTTGAGACTAAAATTGCATATAACTATGTATATTCGTCTGTTTCTTTTTCTTCGCATTGTTCCTGTATAGACACAGTTCATCTCTTCTGTTTTGTAGGTTCTGGCCTGAAAGTGATGATTAACCAATTATTGAGAAGTGATTATTAACCAATCATGCTTTAACATACAAGGATGTGCACAAATTTCTTTTAAAATAATACTGCATCTGTGACTATGAATCTGAACTCTAGACTAACTAGTACTTGCTCAAATCTAGCATTTTTTATAGATAGTGTCTAGTAAAATACATTTTTTTAGCTCTTTCAATTAATCCCTTAAACTGCGCTCTTATTATTCAATTATTAATCTTGGGCTTCATTATCCCTAACTAGCATAAATTATTCAGAAACAACTGTAAAATTAAGATTTAAGATATGCAGTTATGAGGCTGAAAATGGGGTCATAAGGGTTTAAGGGGTTAAAATAGAGCCAGGGCTCTGGGCAATATAATGAAGCCAAAACCTGGCATCGTAACAAGTTGTTGTAAATGTTACAGCTCTGGAAAAATAGTTCTGCCGCCACTTGCTCCCTAGGATCTGCTGAATCCCTCATGGCCAGGCAAAATGGCAACATGGTTGCCCGCTTTATGTCTCTCATTTCTCTAGTTAAACCAGTGTAATGGAGGTTAAGCTCATACATGATTCAGTGGGGCGAGTACGTACTCTTAAATATACATCACATTCAGAAGGAGCATGTCCAGGCTAAGGGAGGGGGGCTTGGACTCCTGTGTAGGCTTTGGGTGGTCTGTGGAAGGCCTGGATAAACAAATAGCTATGAATAAATAAATGGTGAGCGAAAAGCACACCCGAATACAAAGGAAGAGTCTGCTGTAGCCTCGGGCGAGTTCTGACCAGGCTCGCGGCTATGAGCTAGTACAAAGAGGACGAGGAGCTAATCAAGTTTAACGGCTCATTGTCAATTATCCCGAGAATGAAAATGATCTATTTGCTGGCAGATCTTTCTGTCAAAAAAATCTTCAGAGAGCCACTGAATGAGTTACATCAGCTATAATGAAAGGCAAGTGTAGTGAGGTTTGAAAGATGTGAAAGATGCACCAAGACAGCAACACAAACTGTGATATATAGTTGAATAAGTTTTCAGCACCTTGGACAGTTCTAGGCACTAAACTTATCACGGTCTAACCCAGTTAGCTGTAGAGAGTATGCATGGGATTTGCTCACCTAAAAAGAGAGCATTCACATTTCTTCATTACTGGGCTGCTTTGTTTTACAGTGCCTTAGAAATAAAGGTTCATGAATGGCTCTTGGCTTGGTTGTGCAGTTTAAGGTAAATACCTTAACATTGTCTTTATAAACATTTTTCACAGTCATACATCAAAAGCCCTATTAAGTCTGTATTAGTTTTGTCATAGGTGGTCTGGTTATGTAATATTTAGAGGACTGGTGCTCATTTGTATGGAATAATATATTTGCATTATTTCCTCAAATTACCCCTCATCTGAAATGTCACACCCCAGAGATTTACATCAACATTAAGGTTAAAATAAAATTGCTCTAGACAAAGAAAAAACGAAACAAACCTCCCGTTTATGTCAGAAAGAATAGCATCAGGGTGGTGAAATGCTGCCTGACAAGCCAGAAATCACATTTATTATGAGATGTACTTTCAAGGTATTCTAATTAAAGTAACGTGCATCTATGGTACACTAGAGTAGCCCTGTTCTGTGGAACTGTGCCAGGCCCAGCTTGTTCTTAACAGTTGGTCTTGTCTCAGTGTTTCTAATAGATGAGCTGCTGTTGTCCTGCTTTAATAATATATTACTGGAAGGTCAATTTTAAGAACGCTTTCTGGAAGCTTCATTCTGAGAAGTTAAGGCTGTCATTACTCATTATGTTAGTAACTGTGTCAACTAGTGATTGATAGTTTAGCCAACTAGTTTAGTAACCAATAACAAACTATCAAATTCCTCTTCAGGTTTTATAGAGGAAAGAGAGATCTATTTTTCTGGAAAAGCACAAAATATCTTCCTCAAACCTTTGCAATAAAATATAAAGATGCAAGGGTCTTGAAGCAGTGTTAAAGTTTTAAAAAGTAGCTTTCTCTCCCATTTAAAAAATATTAATAGGGATGCACCGATACCGATACCGCATTTTCTAAAGTACTCGTACTCGTTAAAAGTCTCCCGATACCGGGGAGCGATACCACGGTCTGAGAATTATCTGTTTGAGCGGCGTGTAAGGGGTTAATCACAGGCGCCGAGTGCCCGCCCCCAGGCTCCTGCTGCAGCACTCAGAGCACGGAGAGGGAGAGGGGAGAGTAGTCAGCCGTGTGGAACTATTTCAAAGTGAATGAAGATGAAAAAACAAAGGAGGATTGCAAATTGTGGTCAGCGAACTTGTCCAGAGGCTCAAAAGGTAGCGCACTTAACACAAGTAGTTTAATCAAGCACCTAAAATCCCAACACCACAACGAGTACAAAGAGCTGCCTAAACTACAC